>JAQIXS010001606.1:0-28452 GCA_034700785.1 Rossiulus vilnensis | reverse complement strand
ATTTACGATTTATCTCAAATTTCAAGAAAGACTGTCTAACGGGATGCTGGAGGTTATTTGAATCGTCATTAAATATATCCATTTTCCTAAAATAAAGCTACTTATGTCTAATATTAAGTCAAATTATGGCGTAACACGATGCTTTCCTAAATCAGTGTGGCCAGGTGGCTCCTGTTATTCGCAGCATTTCAATTATGTTGTTAAATCTTTCTATTTATCGTTACATCAAAGCATACTTCACACTTGAATGCAGTATACGCGAGTAAATATAAGTTGTTCTTAATTTAAGATATACTTCATGTATATGTTGTATTTTATTAGTTTTCATGTTGAATGCATCTTGCAAGTAAATATAATAAGTTGTTTTTAATTAAAGACATACTACATGTATATATTGTATTTTATTAGTTTTCATGTTGAATGTATGGAGTCTGCAAGGCGATTCCTTTCCCCCATCCAACATGTCTTTCAATTCACCATCTTCAAACAGTTGGTGAAGAATATCGGCCCATTAGTGTTTCTTTTAAAGTGGAAAAATAAGAATTCGTCCTCCGAAAGCATCATTCAACAATGCTAAAACGAGGAGGCCTAGTACATTAATTGTCGCACGAATGGTACCTAATTAATGCATCAATTTGGGTCATTGCTGCGAACCAGCTTTCAACGCCACCTACAAAGTGACTCAACTTATGTTTTGGCCTGGTTTTTTTTTCTCCTTTTGCCTTCATTCTTCGCCCTTGTTTTATTCATGAAGCTCAGTCGTTTTTACTCGTGTGTCTCCATTTAACTTCTAGCTTGTATCTCTCAGTCTTCATTAGGCAAAAAATAATGTCCGGGTTGACAACCTAATTAGCTAATTTTTTCAACCTCCTGTACACATGCGCGCACTCGGTCCTCGTACGAATCATTCCAAATGCCATAAATAGTGAGTGGTGAATTGTACGCCATCAACAAATTAATACCGAAGACAATGTAAATAAACGCCGCTAATAAGGAAAGCAAATGAATCGCCGGCTTTTTTTATTTGTTGACGTCTTGGTATTTTAACTTATGGGTGGTGCTAACTGAAGAGAAAAATAACACTGCCTTTAATGAGGTTGCCAACTTAAGACGATTGCCTTGAACTGCACCGTCCTGCAATCGAAAAAGTACTTTAATTTCTGAGAACTAGACTGAAAACTACCCAGGCTTTGTACTTGAATTGTTGGATAATCTCACGCATGGACCTATCTCATATCTCATTACAATATATCGGTTGTTCATATATTGAGACTTCTGACGCCTACTGAGTGCAAGTTTCCTTTCCAGTATCGCAGTACTTTACTTTACCTACATGTAGGTACTAGAATTTTCTCAGATATTAACACATGCATGTCTAAGCCATTTTCAACGCTACAGAGCTCCCTAATGTCAAGATTTGGATAGCTCGACTTTCCTGCAAGGTCATCCCTCCATTTGCGAGACATTTTTCATGGTTATTAAAGGGTCGAGACAAGAATCCGTGAGATTTGCTCACGTCTTCAAGGATAAACCCAAAATTGCGTTCAAGGGAGCATCACTGTTAAGCTGCCAAAAATATAGCCACCTGCAAACTCTTTTAAACTTTTTAAACTAAAAACATTGTTTTTGTTATTATTCTATTTTTTCCGCCTGAATACAAATATTATTCTAGTTAACGCTGCTCTAGTCTCGTAAATTATCCTCGGTTCATTCCATCTATGAATGTTCTGCTTGTCACGTTTAATGCAAATTTATTATCAGAAATCAATTGGGTTTTTTTCCAAGCTGGCCGAAACGTGATCCTTTCTGCTTACAAGAGCGCAATTTATGCTGATTTGTGTGAACGTCGATTTCACGGTGCCAGTTAGTTGGTGCGTCTCAGGTGACCCTGATCCAGTTGTCACTATTTTAATTGTTACATGAGTGGCACGGTGGGACTGTCATAAATTATTTCACGCATTTGCAAACCGCGATTTTTGAGCGTCAAATGCACATAGGGTTGGGCCGAGGGGGCGTGGGGCTCTCCCCAAGTCTTGTACGCCAGCTTCTAAAAACGAATGCCATGAGATAAGACGTTTAAGAATGACATTTTCTGCTTTGTTTAGACTAACGGTGCCATTATCATACTGGACGCATAGTTTGCTACAAAGGTGTCTAATTGGTTGTTATGTGGTGTTTTTTCCCCCCCCCCTTCATGACTGATCTACAAGTCAAATGTTGTCTCCTAGTTGAACATGAAGTGGCAGGTCTAAATTTTGGGTGTCCCTGGTAGCTTTTAAAGAAAAAAAGACCTATCGTGTAGTGGGCTACGCGTGCAGTATAAATTAAAGTGCATAATGGGCGTTCTACAAATGGATGCTAATGGTTTAAGTCCATTTTCGCCAAAAAATATTTTGCTGCCATCTATTGACATGCCATTAGCTGATGTGCCAAATTAGAACAAACCAGCCATTTATGATCTTCGTGGTTTTACGAACAAAATAGTAAGTATGTTTCTGTTAAATGCTGACATGTAAATGTCTGTAATAGCTGTTTAAATAAATAACATGCGAATTAGAATTAGTTCTGTACATGTATTGTAATTTATTTTCATTTGTTGTTGTTATTTATTTTGAAAGTTAAGCCACGATATAACAATCGATAGGCCTACTCTCAAAACAAACTTACGTCCAGTAATGGCATCAAAATAACAAAGACGTGTAATTCTTCAACTGTTATCGTAACTACATGGACGTACGAACAAGGAACACGCGCACAATTATCTTTGAGGACCGTGTTTGAAAATGCCCTCTCAAATTGCTTGCCGAGATCTTAAAATGGCATGTCATGTCCAGCTTTGAGTGTCCGTGTGGGCAGCAGCCTCGGATTCAGCACCTGGTCATTCCTTTATGCCGAAAAATGCACTGAAGCGTTATTTTCCAATGGCTTTTCCCCCTAAACCCATATATCTTCTTAATTTTTTACTTTTTTTTTCGGTGAAAATAAATGTTTCAGGTTTATGGGGTTAACCACTGGAATGTAAAAATTAATAGCAGCTGAACTGACCCTCATACATGTTGAAAATTCTCCCCCATCCATTTTTATTTCCCCCAGCACTCTTTTAAGGTCTTAAGGAGCCGAAAGACTGACGTGGGATTAAACATGGCCAAGCTTAGTTGTAGCATAGCTCCACAATGCCACATTCCATTGTTCATTAGCTGGGATACTGAAGACGACGAATGGTCAAGGAAAATGTACATGTACGTCTGGTCCCCTTCCCTTGAAATGTTCGCGCATTTACCTCCCCCTACGTAAGCGTTTTTAGGCCTGCAATGTTTGCATAGGCCAAGGCTTTGAAGATATGCTCAGGTACAGGGCAGGCCTCACATTTTCCCTTAGAATTGAACCTGCACAGAATGCGGTGACCCAACAATTTTATGCTGTGCAAGTATGACATTTAAAATAATAACCCGAATTCAAAGATGACAGCATGCCATTCACATCGCTAAGATGGCATGTCCTCAAGTATTTGAGTCCAATTAGGTTGTCTTTGTGGGACTATAGCAGCTCCAGTGGCATTGGCGAAAAGCAAGAGTAGAAACGTTTTAGTCGCACCCGATTTGTTTTAAATGAATTTTCGGACCATTAGCTTGAATTGCCGTGCTCGACCCTTGTAATTAGAAAGCGTAAATGATAACTATAATCGCCGCAAGATTCTCCAAGCCCAAACCGTCGGCAGAACTGCCATTCTTAGATTTTGTATTATGGTCGGCTATTAGCTCCAGAAAAATGTATGCAGTCTTGAAACCTACAAATATACATGTAATAAAATGTCTTGCATTCTTCTAGGCGAAATTAAATGGTTATTAACGAAGACAGACAATAATCGATTGTTTGGGTGTATAATTATGTTTTGCTCGTCCTTTTAAGAATGCTTGATTTTTCGGGATAATGGACGTACATATAAAAGCCTAAATTAGGTTTTTTGGGAGTTAGGCTATCAATCTTGAGCTTTCCAGTGGTAAAGACGTCTTCATCCCTTTGTCGTAATTTTTTTTATTTACTTTTTTTTCGAAATCATATCATGGGCAAAATTTGAAGGAACATTAACGGGGGAAATGCCTATTGGCTGTTACTGTATCTAATTATTATTATTTTTTACAGTGCATCATTTCTTTATTTCAGCTTATTTAGGCTACCTATAATGTCTCCATATTGATTTCTTAAAGATCACGTTTTAACAGTTGATATACTTTTATATGATTTGTATACGAACAAAGTTTTCAAAGTTTAATTCACGATGTTTGGTGAAATGGGACATGATTTCATCCTAATAATTACAAAATCTGAACTACTATACATAAGCAAAACATGTAATCGTAATGCTGATTGGTGATTCAGGTTTTCTAAGAAAAGTGTACTTTTTTAAATTCAAATTTGAAAAAGAACATTGATCTTATTGCTTGCGAAATTTTCAATTCTGTAATTAAAATTAATTTTATTCAACTTTTTATATTTAATTTGTGTGATTCGATTCTGACCTTACTGATAATCATTCTTACAAGCAACTGCCGCCAATTTCCCCGTCACATGCCGATTAATCGCTCTATTATAATCTATAGTGTGGTTTGAGATTTATTCGGGGAAGCAATAACAATTTACTTGCTTTGGGCATTATACGGTGTACATGTTGTGAAGCATTAATTAAACCATCTTTCCTATCCTGCTATTAACCTGCTGGTGTTAAGATTGACCTTGTAATAAATAATAATATTTTATATTATCATTTGCAGGAACCTTTTTTTATTTACACGTATTCGATACTATTTCTATAATTTATGCGTCTGATGTCTGCTAACCAACTCCTAGGTACAAAGTTTGAATAAGAGGACAGCGTCTTGCAATTGTACGTTTCAGTTTAAATTTGTTGTTGCTGTTATGTTAAAATATTATGGAGATGGTGAAACATTTTTTATTTTATATGTTCTCAATTATTTGGCTTTCTGCACGCCGTAAAAACGCTAACAGGAAAGTAAATATTTTAAGAAAATTGTATGCTTGCCGACGTTATTAGCAGCTAAAAATGAAATAACAAGTAAACAAACGATAAATATTTCAGCAGGCGTCGGGAAAAATTGCCGAAAGCAGCGCTGTTAGACGATTGCAATTAGTTGCACAAAATGCAAAGGCATTGGGGGCTTTATTTTTAATCTTCCAGCAAGGAATAAATTTAATTCTGTTCTGACTGTTATGTGTATGTGCATGGTGTCTAGGGGCATGCACTTACATAATACTGTAAATTGAATAGCGAACATTTTCAAAATGGGGCATGTCAGATCTCTAAGTGCACTTGACACTACAAGTAAACAGTTGGTCTGGCGATAGCAGTCATATTTTTGGCGTTTTTTATATGTAAAGATCTGTAACTGTTAAAAAGGGAGAACAATGGAAATCTAAAATTGCAAGTTATTCGCATGAAACGTCTCATTGCACAGAAGTGATCAACATAGTGCCATCTAGAGACCGCTAGCCTTCGTTGTTGATTAAACATGTACCGAGAAGGGTATACATTGACTTAAAACAATTACATGTATTGTTTTATCCATGATAAATAATGCGACATAAATGTGTGCTACGTGCAGAACGTGAAATCAGGAAATGACACCATCAGATGCAAATTTGTCAAACTGTTCACGCCAAATTTGGCATTGCACCAATGTTTGCAAATTATTTATTGTGCACATGCATGATGCAAAAAAAGTTTCAGAAAGTGTACATCGATGACATTTGACGTATGGAACAATCACATTGAGTATTTGTTAAAACTCAAATACTTATTTAATCGAAGGTTTGCTACTGGTGAGGCTAAGCTTTTTGCGAAATTGACAAAGATAAGAGGCCTGGTTGTAAAGCGGTGATGTAGATGAATGACTTTTGTAACTGCACGCTACCAAGTGGCAACAAAGTACCAACTGGTAGAAAAAGCTTGCATAACTTGATTTGCGGTATGTTGGCCCAATTAAGTTGTCGTTTATGAAGAAAATCTATTTTTATGCGGTGTTTATTAAACATTTTGGCGAAATTACCTGCTGTTTGCGCGAGCTCATAAAAGACTTGATGGAAGTTCTCGTATGTAGGCCGCGGCTTAATCCTCGAATGTTTGCGATTCAATACCCTTGGGTTGGATCAATACTCTTTCAGAAAAGGCTGTGGACTGTATAAAGCTTTGGGTTTTCTATAAATTGTTTACTGGAACTCTATAAGGGACCACGAGCAAGACTGGGAGTCAATCCGAATTCACTTGTTGCTATAAGGGAAAAAAATGTAAGAACTGACCTAAACAAGACCACCTGCTAGTTATTAATTGGTTGTTGACTGTCTGAAAAACTGTCTTAAAGTTGTCAATGTGAAGGGAAATAAATAATTGGAAAAGAGAAAATAAGCGAAAAAAATTAATTGGAGTTATTTGAGGAAAATATAAATAAGCCTTCTATAATAAGGACTCCCACTGTTTCATCAGAAAAAATGTATACCGATTAAGCCTATTATAGATGGTTACATTTTCTTTTTCTCCGGATCCCTCTTGATGTCAACCTCTTAAGAAATGTGTTTCCAGAAATAAAGATGCTCGGTAATAATAGCCAGTCTCTTTTGCTGGAAGTTTATCTAAATACAAACAAAAAAGGTCACACAAACTAACGTCGGTGGTCAAAAAAAATGCAATTGAATAGCAGACAACGTGGACGTGAGAACGAAAAACCAGTTCAAATACTGTGTAATTTTGCAGAGTTTGTCGAACTCCTCGAACGGCATAAAAGTGCGAGAAATGAAATGACTCAGGCGAAGGTTTTTACTTGCAGGTAAAATTCCGCTTCGCCGTAATTGGAAACTGGATTCTACCTTCGAAACCGTAAGGGGGGAAGTTTTGTCGGAACTATTTTTCTTTTGAAGTAGTTTTCCTCAATATTGAATGCAGGCACAGCCTCAATAACAATATTTAAGGCGAAATTAAAAATTTATAAATCTGGTTCTCACGATTTGGATCGCAGTCTGTTGCTGTGCAAAAAAACGCCAGCGAATTAGAAATTATCCTGCTGCAATACTGTTACCAACGTTCTTAGATAAGAAAACATACTTTCCTTAAATAGGATATCAGCTTTAAAGACGAAGTGGTCAGCAATAATGAGAAACCCGACATTACATTTTAAGTACCTTTCTCACGATATCTAATAAGTTGCAATACATGTTCATAAATAAAAAAATTGTTAAAAATTAGCAGCGCATGTAGGTTATCGTTAGACTGATAATCGGCATGATTTGCTAATATTCATTCAATAAAATCATTAAAAAATCACGGATGTTTCTTTATAATATTTCACAGAAATGGTGATCAACCTTGGGTCATTAATTCTAGGGAAACTTACACATTGTAATTAAAAGCTTAAAAAATCTATGCTTTGCATTATAATAGGGCATCTGATTGACATTGCGTGAGTTTACTGGTTACGGTCGATCACTTTAGATGGGGTTCTACATGAGAAATACGTTAAAAAATCTGATCTTGAGGATTTTAAAATAAAGAAACAATGAAATGAACTTATAGGCCAATTAAACCATACGATTTTATAGCCGGAAGCTAAATTTACCAAATTAAAACATTACAACGATTACATTTTATGAACTTGCAAGTAGCAAATACGCGTTAATGTCTTTTATTATTTGCTTATGCCAGTTAATTCGCTTCCGCATCTAAGGGTTCAGAGTTGTACACCTGTTAAGATCAGACATAATTGGATGGGGTAATCTTAATGAGTGTAAATGCATTGCTGGCCAATACGCCAAATTACACATGCATTTTTGGGTCAAATAACTATAAAATCTATACTAAAACGTGTTTACCACCACCATGGCTCTTAAGCTTACGGAAACACTGCAGCTACTATATGGATGAATTTTATATATTCCCGCGCCCTTATAAAACCTGCCTTCCCTGACATTTTCTCAACCTGCTTGATGGTAAATGTAGTCAAGTCAGAGCGTAGCTAAGATAATATAATATTCATGAGCGTCGCATGGCTTATCCCCTGAATCACCATTGATAGAATTCGCTACTTCTTTTTCAATGGAGCAACAGCTGGCGAGTGTCATTACAAACATCAGAACAAAATCCGAGAAATGTCCACATTGAATTTCCCAGTTCCTTCTAATTGCATTGTCGTCCTTTCTCCGGGCATTGTGCCTCAGTGGCCAATTTCAGCGTAATTTGGCAAAAGAATTGCCCATTGAATTTCAGGGCCATCCAATTCAGAGGAAAGTCATCTCCGATGATTACGTGTTATTTTCAACATCAAACTCGCCCGAAATGTTCATTCTGGGCTCTTGACTGGCATTGATATGCCACAAACGTCCTTAATTTGTTGTAATTGTGCGAAGCATCCTTCACATGTGGAATCATCTGGATTTTTGAAAGCAACCACGCTAATCTTCGTCGATTTGTCCATGTTAAACTGATGATAAAATGCCAGATGACTAGTACACCAAACTCCTTACGCTGTGTTGATCAAAGCAGGGTTAGTCGTAGTTTGGGAATTTCTTCGTTATGACATCCGCTTGTAACGGTTTTGTATTTTCTGAGACATTTAGGAAACGGTTTTATCAGATTTAAACTCCGAAATAAAGTTCAACTGATTTAAAAGTTTTGATTCTTCAATTAAAATTGGTACTTTTAATGTTGGGTTAGTGGCACCCCACCACAATTGTCGTAACAGAGTTTTTGCATCTGGTTACTGCGAAGAGTGCACTCTTTATCGACCATCGCGAAATATTGTCCTAGTTCTTCAGAGTGCAATTCTCAGATGGCACCAGTTTAACTGTCGATCGAAGATCCATGAGATTCCACACAGATGCTGAATGCATCTCGTTTTTGAGAAAACAAAATCCAAGGAAGCTAATGGAAGAAGAATCTTGCCCGATGCTTCGAAAACTAAGTTTTCAGATTGGACTTCCTGGTCGTCAACGTCTAATGACACTTCTTGCTGGTATTAGAAATACATTATCTTATTGGTAACCCAATTAAACTATTCAAAAAGGGGCACTAAGGTAGTAGTTGTACAGAGTTTAATGGAGCTTCTGGGTCAGGCAACTTTATTGCACTTTTTTGTAAATCGTGGAACGATCAGTGCCTATGGCTCAAAACTACGATAATCAGCGCTGTCAGATAGTTGCTGAGCAGGAAGCTGTTGTTTTGCCTTATTTGCAATAATGATCATTTTTAACAATTAAAGTGTTGGCAGCTTAATTACACTAGTCGTTGAAATCCATTCAATCCACCTTCCACCCAATGCAAAAAATCTGCATCATCTCGAAAAGGAAATACGTAATTGATGGACCTAATCTAATAGGGTTTATGGCATGGGAAGTTGAGATCAGTAATTGCTAATAAAACCTCGGTCATTGGAACAGACATCCTGGAATAAAACGATTGTTTGCGTCAGACAGTCTAAAGGTGCTGAACTTTTTTGAATTACTGTGATGCGGTTGAAATGCATACTTGTTACAAACTTTTTCATGGAGAAATGTACTTTTTAAGTTAAATGAAGGTCATGGGTAATTGCTTAGTTCTACCTGTCTGATTCATGGATATTAATGCAATATTGAAGTAAAAGCTCGTTATCAAAATTACGACGCTCCATGCGTCGCGTTTTTGGGTCACATGAAAGTGTCCACATTAAGTTGTAGAATTTTCAACGCAAAAATTTCCTGAAATGATCGCACGGTCTTGCGTATGGCCCAAATCGAAATGGGCTTTGGTCGTGGAGATGTCTCACCTTACTAGCGATGGTTTCTTCTCCAGAGAGTTGCTAATCTCAAAGTCAACATCGTATAGCGGCAAGCGAGTTTTATACTCTCGCCAAATCTACGAGCAAATTGCCGTAAAATGTTAAAGACCTCCAGCATCCGTAAACAGAACCCACGTGACGTTTCAACTTTATGGTTACCGAAACGACTCGATGCAGTCGGTTGTGCATCGTATTAAACAGCCCGATTTTTACTGCTCTGCTGATCTTTCTCCCCTCTAATTCTGACACCATTCTCGAATTAGCCTCTGGTCGTATAAATCTTTATTTGTGGTCTACGAAATTGCCATATTGATAGACTTCGCTGCCAGTGAAAAGTCAACATAAAGTCGAACGGCTGTAAAATATCTGGTGTCGATCGCTTTTTTTAGGTTCACTTTTTGGAAATCTGATTCCTGAAACTCTTTCAGAATTTTGCTGATACATGTAGCTCTGTACAATCTCACGTGATGAGTTCTGATGCAAATGTTGGAAAACGTAATGTACACGCTGACATCAGAGCTACTTTAGTTATTAGGGTTGGATGCCAATAAAGTACTTAAGCATTAATTGTGAACTTGGGTAGTATGTTCATTTTTTTGGCCTTGAAGAAAATAAAACAAAACGCGAATTAATCAATGAAATACTGACCTGGTTTCGAGCTCATATTACTTTGCCCTACGATTTTTCCGAATTAACGAAGTGTAATTTCCTAAACTAAGAGCTGAGGAATTCCCCATTGGTGAATTGCACTGATCAGGAACCCACGCGATTTAAAACGAAGTCTTCGCTTAAGCGTGAAATATTCCCAATTCCCATTATAAAACCAATTTTTAACATAAAGATTTCTAATCAACTTGTAGAAGACTGAAGGAGTTGCTGGTTTGTTAGGGCATTGCGATGAAAACTGTTTCCATTTTGCGAGTTTTAATAAGCAGAGTGCCGCACCATCATTACATTTCTCACAGGGAGAGGAAATAATTATGTTTTCCATCATTGAGTTCGCGATGCTTATGCGTGTAGGTGGTGTTTATCAATTTAGCCAATATATTAACGTTGTCAGTTGAATCATTAATTACGCTTTCATGAAAACTAAGAAATCATTTCTCATGCTCAGGACACGAAAAGAACGCATGACTATGCCGGGAACCCATCGCCATTTTGCCGAATTTCACGTCGTCAGGAAAATCGCTTTTAATCAACTGCAAATTATGCGAGGTCAAAATTTCGAACGTTATTTATGGTAATTAGGAAGTAAAGCGTAAATGTTCACCATTTGGTAGTCAGATTCTTAGAAAACGCTGGTTAACATATCATGTAAACGAAGGATTTTGTTGTTGTTTGTGCTAGATAAATATATCAAAGAAATTTTTAAATTTATTAACATCAAAGTGTGCATCATCTCCTACATGGATATCTAACGCTGACTATTTTCTGTATACTGAGTAGGCTTTTTGCATTTTATATGGTGGGAGAAGTGTTCCAGAGACACCATAGGGTTTACAACGATGAGTAAAACACTAGCAGCGCGTTTTTAAAGTTGCTAAATTAAGTATGATTGGAATTATTGTACAAAAACCTGTTGGAAATCAGATTTATAAGTAACCTCGAACGCGACGACAATTTGCTTCACATTTTCCGATGGCATTTTCCAAACAAATGATAGGTAATTTCCAGATACATGGAGTTAGAGTGCTCTAGTTTCTGGCGTGGATACTTAATTTAAAAGCAATTGTTAAAAAGTTTCTGAAACGAGCAGTAAACGTAGCGTAGATGCCATGCAAATAGATATGAAGCGTAGCAGCTTTCTTCATGACATTCACAATGATGCTCTTAGCAGCGGGAGTGACATAAGACGCATAAACATTTTCTTCTTAGTTGACTTTACGCGCTTCCGATTCCAGGAAATATCTTTGTAATCCGAAACAATATCTAATATTCGTCTTCCTACTTTGCCTTTGTGCGTTTGCGCAAAATGTGCGGAGTTGAGCTACGCACTCTCAGCTCACAGAGGACGTCGATAAGTCGCGAGTCGATTTCAGGAATATTATTAAGGGGGCTTAATGTACTAAATGTCCCCATTCTCACCATTCTTAACTTTTGCAACAAAGCATGCAGTACTCGGGAAACTACTGCCTTTGGCGTTCGTTCAAGAGCAGACAGTTAGCTCTGGCAGAGCTCTTAATATTTCTCTTCTCATCCCTACTCCAAAAAGAATGACCATGTTTTTTTCTTCTTTGGTGTGGTGATGAAACGTGGAAACGTTATTGAAATCCACTTGCACTAAACCATTACAAATCTTTCATTTTTTCAAATAGGCATGCACGTTGACGAGGATCGATAACATCAGCCATTTGGCTTCAGGAAAATCGTATTATTGCATTGTAGCAATAGCGTATATAGGCTTTTATTTACGATATGGGATGCTTGTACGAATTTAATGCAATTCCTCGATAAGCTATGACTCTTATTTCGAGATTTCTTTTTGAAAAGGAGGAAAATCTCTACATGAAAATCGGTCTTCCCATTACGTTGGGGGTAATTATCTGGTGCGAACTTCCATAGCCTTGGACGTTGGTCGCGGTGTGCGTATCTCGTGTAATTTAGTGGCAGAAAGCAATTCCGGCAGCCATTTCCTGTTTTTCCAGCGTGAAGTTTTTCTTCCTTTCTGCATCGAGCTTTTCTCGTTTTTGTGTTTTATTTCACTTTGCATTCAAAGCATCTCGTTGCATGACTTTTTTTATTGAACAAATATTCTCACCTTTTTTTAACCATAAAGGAAATCAAAGGAAGCGACACGATTAACCTTAATTTCACGTTGCATGGAACGATTTATTCCCAGAAGACCAAGGTCTTGCGCCGTAAAAAATGAAACTTTACAATTTATTTGCACTTGAAAATAAAATACGGCCATGGGAATGGTGCATAAGTGGACTGAGCAGTGGGTTATTAAGAGTTATTTTCATGCAATATTTGCCATTGTGTGTGCATTATGTACATGCAAGTCTTCCGAATAGTGACTGCATGCAATTTCCTGATCTCTTGTTTTTAATAAGGCGGCTATAGAAGAATTCAAGTGTCAGTATTTTGCCTATAATGAGTGTTTGGTAGTTTTTTTCAGTGCAAATATTAATAAATTTGACAACTTTAATTTGACAGTTCTATTCTTGTGAGGGACACAACTTATAACATGTTTCTCAACCTATTAGTGAGTTGATTCAAGTAGCAATATGCATAAACCAACATTAAAAAAATCTAATTGCACATACCGATATTAATTTCCTTTCTCAGAGATGCATGCCTCTACATTTTTAATGCCTTTCAAAATTTATTGCCATGACAGACTTTAAAATCACATTATTAAACATATTCGAAATTCATGAACAGCTGCTCACAGTTCTTACCATAGTGTAATGGTTTATATTAAAATAAATTGTCACAACGTCGTCGATCTTAATACATTAACTAAAACTTACATTATTGCTAGTTGCGTGTAAAAGATATTCGAAGTTACCATACAGTTTTAATTTCGTTAGCAATGAACGTTGGTATGTGAAAATAAATTGCGAATATGTCTGCCTTAATTGCATATAATCTCAATAAGTTCTGCTGTGAAAATATTCATGACAATTCAACTGAACACAGGCCGGCTCCTAATTGGTTCTGTTGATCGACTTGGACTTTTATACGCCCAAAGGACATAACGAGTACACAGTACTTCATTAGCCAATTTTAAATTCCAGGGGTGCACTATAGGCCTGTAATTTATTTATCTATTATATGATAATATTTTCACGTCCAACCGCTCTTGTCACAAGAAGGATGTTTCGCAATTTTAACAAAAGCGATTTTCAACGAACGTCATTTGAAATTCACCGATTCCAGATTAAATGCAGCAAAAGAAAACGCCTGTCGTTCAAGATTCGTTAGCAGTCTTGGGTGATGAAAATTGGTTTTCGGTAATCTTTTAACGCTTATTTCGTTTTGATAAGCAATTGTGGAATCGATTTTTCCTCAAAGCCTACTCATTCGGCGTGAGATAATGCGCTTGAAAATCAGCTTCGTTTCTGCTGATTCCACAAGACGAACGTTTGGTCGTGACTGTAGAAAAAGCAATTAGCGCCACCTGTGCATGAAGAACAAAGACAAGAATTACACTTGAGGGTAATTTAGTTCACCTGAGGGGCCTTTATTAGCCTCATATCATCGCCTTGTCTCATTATCGTGTTCTCTTAGCCACAGCAAGTAAATAATGCCTTTTAAAATACTTTGCGATTTATGTACAGGGTCACCGCAAAGTTTCGTAACAATTATGCATCGCCACATGTTGCGAATTGGCCAGAAAGTAAATTAGGCAAAAATTTAAATTTTTTCCTGTACCAGACATTTGCTGTTGAGTGTGGCGAATTTAACTATTCGACGCACTTGTGGTTACTTTAAAAAATAGGTTGCCTACACCTTTCTCAAACCTGTAGCCCGATAGCCGTTTTGCTAATTTGCTGATACAACCTTTCCTCCTTTAATTTCAGGTGTTCCCTCGCATGAAATACATCTCGACCGGATGTTCGCCAGTGTCGGTTTCACTGGCAAAACCGAGACCGTTAGCGACGCATGAGCACCTGACGCTGACGCCATGACGAGCTACGCGTCCCTCTGGTGGCTCGCGTGGGTGCTGCTCTGGCTGCACGTGATCCCCGCCAAGACGCTGGACGACTCCTTCCGGTTCACCAAAGTGCTCTACCGCACCACCATCTACGAGAACACGGCCGGTAAGACGTACGTGACGCCTGGCGAGAAGATGGGCATCTTCATGGCGGACCCCGACATGGACATCCGCTTCCGGATCCAGTCGGGTGACCCGGACAGCTTCTTCCGGCCGGAGGCCAGGAAGGTGGGCGACTTCTGCTTCCTGCTCATCACCAAGCAGCAGTCAGACAGGCACGTGCTCAACAGGGAGAGCAGGGACGAGTACAGGCTCAAGGTGAAGGCATGGATGAAGCCCAGGGGACGCCACAAGACCGAGGCATACACAGACGTTCTGGTCAAGGTGTTGGACACCAACGAGCTGACCCCCCTTTTCCCCTCCCCGTCCGAATACAGGAAGACCGTGCCGGAAGACACCCCCCTCCACGCTAGCGTCCTGAAGGTGGAGGCCGAGGACGCTGACGATGGCGTCAACGGAGAGATTTACTACAGCATACTGGAATCCACTGAGCAGTTTGCCGTCCACCCCACTTCTGGGGTGATCACCCTCACCCGCCCCCTCAGCTACACCCAGAAGAGCAGCTACGAGTTCACCGTCCTGGCCCAGGACCGTGGCACCAAGTCGCGTTCCAGCAACCCCAACGCTGCCAAGGTTCGAATCGACGTGTCTGAGGTGAGATGAAATTGAGGAAGCATTCCTCCTCATTAGCAAAGTCTGACATGCGTTCTAACTCTCCACTCTCCGTTCCTTACATATACATGTATATGCATCCTTACGATGCACGGTATCTACCGTTTGAGAGAACTATTATTCTATATTCGAAATATAGATGTGCTAAGATAAATTAACTTTAAATGAAATATGCAAATATTTTACAATTACATAAATAAAAAATAATAATAAATAAAGCTCAATTCAAGTGTACTATAGGTGCAATAAAATCAGCGAGTGAAGTAGTGCATGTGTTCGTTTTACTCTACAATTGAAGGCTGCCAAATCATAGCGTATCAATTGCCAAAAAAATTAACTTTTCAGGAGAAGTCCATAAAATTAAATAGAAATTAAATAATTACGTAACTAATATGGATAGCATTGATTTGATTTTGTTCAAAAAATAAGTCAAAAACAGAAACGAGCACTTAGTGAAAAAAACTCGTTGACATTTTTCAGAAACGTTGTAAGTGCCGTGACACTAAACGCCGTTTTTTGTGTGGACAACTTGCGCAACACAAAACGGTGTCAATTGTGTCAACGTGTCAATTTTCACATCACAGTGCCTATAGTCTGTGATAAGCTAAAATAAACCGGGAATTTGAATGGACCAATAAAATGAAAGAGCCTGTTTTACGATTAATCTTTCCTGTCCATTGACTCTTTTTTTCCTTCCGTTGGGCATCGGTGTGGTTTTCTCTATGCCGGAAGGCCATGTGAAGACGTAAGCGATAAGTGGAATATTTCAATTTTTTTTTTGGCTAAGTAGCCTATATATTCCGGTTTTTAACAGACTACAGAGATGTATCAAGTGCAAGAAGTGCTCCTTCTCCACTGAAGGTGTGAAAAATTGCCTACATTGTATTTAAGCTGAAAAAACGTATTTTGGGGGAATCAAGCACTTACAACCTTATGGCTTGACACCCTTCAATTTGTTACGTATCAAAACAATTTCTAGCCTCAAAATTATTGCACGGGTGTGTACGAGTGTTGTTTAACAAACGTCGTTTTCTGACGCAGGTGAACCGGCACGACCCGGTCATCCAGGTGGAGAAGCTGCCGTCGATCGTGGAGGACGGCAACGTGCGCGTGTACGCCATCGTGCTCGTGACGGACGCGGACGAGGGCCCGCACGGTCAGGTGGGCCGGGTGGAGATCGTGGACGGCGACACGTCGGGCAGCTTCCGCGTGCTGCCCGGCCAGGCGCCGGACGAGTACAACATCGCCGTGCTCAAGTTCGTGGACCGCGAGCTGGCGCCCGCCGGCTACAACCTCACCCTGAGGGCGAGCGACCGCGGCCAGCCCCAGCGCTTCTCAGAGAAAAGGATCCACGTGCAGATCACCGACCGCAACGACAACGCGCCCGTGTTCGAACGCAGCGAGTACCGCGTGGAGATCGAGGAGATCGCCCCGGTCGACACGCCGCTACTGAGCGTACGTGCGAGTGACCGAGATGAGGGCCGAAACGCCCTCCTCTCCTATCGCCTCGAGGACGGCAACGAAGACGGGGTGTTCGCCCTGGAAGCCCGCACTGGCCTGCTGCTGCTCAAGCATCCCTTGGACGCCGAATCTCGCGTGACCTACATCCTGACAGTCGTGGCCGAGGACGGGGCCGGGGTCGGCTCTCGCAGAAGGGGCTTCTGCAAGGTGCACGTGCGCGTGGTAGACGCCAACGACAACGACCCCGTGTTCGAGCCCGGCTTCGCCGAGACTTTTGTGAAGGAGAACGAGTTCATCGGCACCGTGATCCACACGGTGAAGGCCGAGGACCAGGACTACGGAGAGAACGGATACGTGTCCTACAGCATCGCCAACCTCAACCCCACCCCCTTCGCCGTGGACCACTTCAGTGGCGAAGTGAAGATGAAAGAGGTGCTCGATTACGAGTCCATGCGGCGCACCTACACGCTCAAGATCCGCGCCTCCGACTGGGGCACCCCCTACCGGCGCCAGAGCGAGACCACGCTGGTTGTGCGCCTCAAGGACATCAACGACAACCGGCCCCAGTTCGAGAAGGTGGACTGCGTGGGCTACTTGTCCCGGGGCGCCCCCAGGGCCACTGAAGTCATCACTCTGTCCGCCATCGACCTGGACGCCGGCAACATCGTTTCCTACCGCATCATGTCAGGCAACGATGACCACTGCTTCGCCCTGGACCCCTCAGGCGTGCTCTCCCTCGTCTGCGACCTGCAGACACAGAAGCCGTCCTCGGCCAACACCGTCGAGCGATGGCTCAACTTCACGGCCTCCGACGGCCAGTACCAGTCCGACGTCATGTCCGTCAAGATTACTCTGGTCAACAACAACCGCAACCAGGAGCTGGCCAACAACAACGCCGCCTTCGAGTGCAGGGAGACCGGGGTCGCCCAGAGGCTCACCGACCTCATGGACATGGCCGAGAAGAACAACCCCCCTGGGAACGGAGACGTCATAGCGCAGCTGCCTGGAAGGTTTGGGGAGAACAAGCACGCGCCTGAGTTCGACCCTGCTCTGCCCCCATCCATCGCCGTGAACGAGAGCGTGGCCGTCGGCACCAAGGTGCTGGATGTCCGGGCGCAGGACAGGGACCTCGGCTTCAACGGACAGGTGAGAGAGCTTAACAAGAAGGGCTTCAGTCCTTATGGCTAAAAGCTTGATTTCATAAGTTGAAAAATTAGTGGCAGCTCGATTATCCGGAATGAAGCAATAATCGATATCCCGAGCAGATAAACAGTGATAAAGCAGGGTCCCCCCAGATCTGGAACACGTGAAATTGTCAGAGAAATAAAAAATACATGGATTAGCCATGGGAAGGTCAGAAAACAGTGATTTAGCTTGAAAAAGTCAAAGGAATTTCACATACTATCGGTATTTTAGTTTGCTTTCACTTAGCTTAAGGTGTCTACTGGTATAAGAAGTTATAAAATATCATGATATTGACATTATTTACCAATTTTCTGCCCTTTGATGCCATCTGTGAATCAATTTTGAAAATCAATGAACTCATAAATGCCAAATCCAGTCGACAACCATAGCTAGTTAGTTACTGTATTAGTGAAAACCAAAGTCAAAAAAAGACACTCTTAGTCTGTCCTGTATCCATAAAAATAGGGAATTCCTCTTCAAATCATATAGCTTTACTCGCATTTGCCTGTTGTTATTCTGCAAAAACGCATCCCACCCAATTTCGCAGAAATCGAATTCCGATTAACCTCATCCACGGAATCCATCCAAAATCTTTAAACCCATAGCTCCAAGACATAAAACGTCACTCAACGTCGTTATATAAATACTAGACCAGTGTGAGTTATGGTTACTTAGAACTTAGGGGAAGAGCGAGATGCTATACTGGGCTGGTTGGAGGCTATAAAAGCTGATTAAAACTGATGAAAAGCGACTTGTTAACTGGTAATTTACATGCATTAGAACGTTACTACTGTACAAAATACAGTTCCACCTATTTTTGGCTACACTTTCGATTATCCGAGATCGTTTCGATCCCGACTACCCCCACCAATAGAGCTTCCACTGCAGATCCTTAAGTGTTTGCGTTTAATTCATAACTGGGTTCTTTTCATCGGCCAGGTGGTGTACGCAATCTCCTCCGGCAACGTCGACGGCTGCTTCAGGGTGGACATGTACAACGGATCGCTGGCCATCGTCTCCCCGCTCGACCGCGAGCGGACCCCTAAGTACGACCTCAACATCAGCGCCTGGGACCTGGGGAGGCCCCAGAAGATGTCTTCCAGACGCCTGCTAGTCACAGTGAGCGATGCCAACGACAACCCCCCAAAGTTCTCCAAGTCCAGCTACGCTTTCACCCTGACCGAAAACACGGCCATTGGCACCACCGTGGTCCAGCTGAGGGCCACAGACCGAGACGTTGGCACCAACGCCGAAATCACCTACTCGATGGCCACCAGCTCTGAGGACTTCTCGGTGGACCCCGCCTCTGGAACGCTGACAGTCAGCGGCGTGCTCGACCGAGAGAAGCAGGACACCTACGAGCTGAGGGTGCGGGCCGTGGATGGGGCAGAGGAAGCCCCCCTCACGGCCACAGCCGCCATCTTGGTCAGGATTGCCGACCTCAACGACAATGCACCTCGATTTCCCAGGGACCACTTCATGGCTAAGGTCCTGGAAGACCTGCCCCTGGGGACGGTGGTCACCACGCTGTCCGCCTACGACCCCGACCTGGGCGAGGGGGGCAGGGTTCGCTACGCGCTCAGGAGCGGAGCCCACAACGGGTTCAAGGTGGACCCCGAAACGGGCACAATCCGCCTGACCGCTAAACTGGACTTTGAAGAACGCAAACTGTACAACATGAGCATTAGCGCGTGCGATAGGGGGATGCCTTCCCTGTGCTCTGCCGTCAACCTACTCGTCGAGGTGGTGGATGTGAACGAGAACCTCTACCCTCCGACCTTCGTCGACGACAAGATCGTGATGAACGGCTCCGTCAAGGAGAACGAACCCATCGGCACGCACGTGCTCAGGGTTGTGGCCAGGGATGATGACAAAGCCGATTTGGATAGCAGGATTATTTACTCCATTCGGGATGGCGATGGCCTGGGACGCTTCTCCATCGATGATCAAGGTAAGGCCATCTTCAAGTTAAATCATCAAGTGGTAGATTGAAGCACTAGAACACAGCCGTTTTTGTTTTGTAATTGCAACGTTTCACCCTCCGCAGAGCTTCTGCAGACTCTGAAATTTATTTAAAAGATACATAGCGATCAAATCGCATTCTTATAATCAATTAAAACGCATGACACGTAACCCTTTAAAAGCTGGGAGGCTATGGTAAGGTTACACAGGTACAGTGTAATACTAGGCCATGTCGCAGTTATCATTACTGCCTTCCAAGATGATAGTTTCTCTGTTGATCTCCATTTTCGCTGTGTAACCTACTTCCGCAGCCAATTCCCTCAGCATTGAAGGGTACATGATGTCGGGTACTACTGGCTTATTCCGATTTCAAGGAGTGTGATAGTTTTGCAGTTGCATCACATTTTTTAAATGAAGGCAGCTGAATTTTAATTTGCCAACGACATTTACTTAACACCTAGCGGAAACTGGTATTGTTATGAAAGAGCTCCCTGTTTAAATACGATATATACAATGCTGCATTGCAGTTACTGTACCTTGAATGTGGTGTGGCCACACACGGTTTTGGGCAGTATCTAATGGTTTCAAAAAATATGCATTGATCTAGGTAATGTTCCCGTGTGTCCACGTTATCACTGGCAGTTGTGGACAATTGGCAAATTCATTGGAGGTGTTTTAGTCAAAAGCTATGCATGCAGTATTTCAGTGTTGAAGTACGTTGCATAAATTGTAGACGTGTATTTACAAGGTCGAGGCTTTAATGAGTTCAAAGCTTTTAGGCCAAATGGCTTTTAGCCGTATAGTATCCTGAAGACATCATTTAAACGACTGAACACTACTATAGAACGATTTCCAAATAACAACCTGACTGGGATTTTTAAACGTTTATTTTAGCATCATTGCCAGTGTCTTACCGGTATTTTATTGATTTTAAAATGTTGACTAACCTATAATGACTTGAACAACCTACAGGGTGAATGACACTTGCACGCTCGTGAGCCGAAAGTGGCACACCCTCATGGGATAAGCCGGAACCCCAAACGCTCGTTAATCCATAAATGATGGGCGGCAAAATTTCATGTAAAACAATAAAGGAACCATTTTTAAAATGCATTAGTACATTTACTTGAGATTTGGAATTAATCCTGAGTAAAAAAGTTTTAATGTTTCTCTTAACAAACATCCGGTGACAAAGTTCATTTAACAAACATTGAATATTATATTATACTATATTTATTGCTTGAAAGTTGTGTTTGTATGTCCAGTTTGGCTCCTTGATTAATTTAAACTTAAAAATGTCTTGGTTATCTATCAACAATTATTTACATGAATTAGCATTAATTTTTAGAATGCAAGTGATATAACAGTTTAAAGTTCACCCTAAATGCTATTAACAGAGATCTTGAGACCTTCAAATTAATTTCTCATAGAACTATCACGTCATAATTGCTCGGCTTTAATCTAAATAAAATAGTAAACTGTTCTCTGGTCATGATTGCTCCATTTGTAAAACTCGGCCTACATCGTCCGCGCACGTTAACTCTTTCCGCACTTTTAAAATTAATGATTCAGCTTAATTTATGCGTTCTATCATTCCGCATAGCTGGCAGCAAGTAAGCAATAACAAAAGCAAGTAATTGATGAAGTTAAAACATTTATTGTCAAATCACGTTCTAATGGAGGTGTTCTCAAAATGTGCGGTTGCGAAAATTTAAAAAAATAAAACAAAGCTTCGCTAATCGAAGTAATTACTCACTACGCCAACTTTCTGAAAATTACCTTAAAGGGATACTCGCTTGCCAAATTAATTCCAGAATTTAGCGATCAATTCTGAACGCCTTTTTTTTTTCTCGTCCTCGATAATTTGCCGTGTTTACGCCCTCTGGCGATTTCTCCTTTAATAAATCAGGTTCGCATTTATCACAAACAAACCAAAACTCGGCAACGATTTGTCGATGCGCCTGTGCGCAACTAATTGCCGCCGCTGGTTCTGCATTTCAGCCCTAAAATATGAAAAGCACCGAGAGTTTTGACATTTGCACGTTTATTTTGCTTGCAAAGCCGCTCGCACCAAGGTGATAACCATTTGCCCCAAAAACGCCTTTGAGAAAGACATTTGCCGAAAAATGTTTCTCGCCGATGATTTCTGGCAACCATATGCTCAAGGCCTGGCGGCGGGAAAGTTGTAGTTAACACCTTTATCCGTAATGTTTGTGCCAAATATATGTGCCCAATTTTTTTTAGATCGCTTTCAAAACAGCGTACGTCTGTGCAACGTCTATTAGTCGCTTTGCTTCTACCCATAAACCTGTATTTAGTAATGATAACCAGACGTTACCAGAACACAGAACAGTTGATAATTTAAAAAACTTTAAAACTTTTGAGTGCATGTATGGCATTCATGACCGGATGTTGGGAAACTTGAGGTAAACCATGAATCGAAACCCAGCTTATTAGCAGTTTTTGCGACCTGGTCCCCAATCGTTTTAAAAATAGTGTTTTTAATGTTTGTTGATTACAAATCGTGATTTGGCGTTGGTATTTATTTGGTAGCACTTTTCACATTTGAAATTCAAGCGAAGAGGCCGTACATGAAGGATGAGATTTAATAAACACGACTTTTTGAGCCCGATCCCATCTGGTCCATTATTCTTCGAATTGGACAACAAAAACATTTACCCTCCCATCATGTCCCGTCTTCAAAGTGACGTCGTATTTTCCCTAATATGTGACTTCATAACATAACAGGGCGTCACAATTGAATGCAGAATTCTTCTAATAAAGACAATTCTACTTTTAAACTAATAACGAACGACCAATAACTGATAATAAGAAATATTGCAGCTTTAGAAAACAGATAATTAAATTAAAGGGGAAAAAATAAACGAGCAATATATGACGTCTTTGTGAGACAGGATAAAAAACGACCTAAAACGTCATATTTAGGTTATTCGCACTATTTTTGTTGATGCTTAATGTATTCGGGAAGTCCTTAAAATCAGACTACACGTTTTTAGGGCAAAATTTGGGGTCGGCACAAATTTCACGCGCGTTTTCTAATTATTGGCTCAGAAGACATATCTAAATCAAATTACCCCAAACTGTTAATTTCACATTGATTTCTGGACAGCATTTTTCGTTAAATGAATTTTTTTTAAAAAAATTGGTAATGTAGCTGCCCCTTGATGTGGGCAAACCATATTTGCTTGCGAGCCGGCAGTGTTTGCCCACTTATGAGGAGACTTTTCAAGATCGCAGATAATGTTAAAGTTATCAACTGTTATCATAAATATGAATATTCTCAAAGTATTTTAACTTATAACGATGTCGTCAAATCATGTTTCACCAGATATGATTAAAACTGTTTTGACCATGGCGTATTCAAAGAAAAGTGGCGAGAAAACAAGATTACTAAAAGAAACAGTCAGTATAGCTGACACACTATCCTCGGATAGGTTGCAATAAGACTACTTTACATCGATGGTTATTATTAAGGTCATTCTCGTTCCAAGTTTAGGGAATCAGACATTTGTTAGGCCGTTTACGAGAGAAACCAATACGTTTAGCAAACATCTTCCACTGCATGATAAATTTCCTACAATTGCTAAGATTAGACATGCTCTGCAGATTTTGAAACTATAGTGTCGCGTTGGTCAGAATACTTCATTATGAACAAGGAAATATTAATTTTTTTATTTCTACGTGTTTTTTTTTAACATAAGCATGTATATTCATTATTGAAATTTCTGAGACGCCCTATCTACGTATTGTACAATTTTATTCGGCTGTTATTGTCATTCGGTTATTGCTATCAAATTGTTCTCGGCCCGATGAGATCACTAATAGCGGTCCTTCACTGTAATTAAAACGTTGCATTATTTGATACCTTTATTTAGGAACGATTTAAAAGCAGTTTCACATTACACATCCAGACGACATTTGCAAAAGTGCAGACTAATAATTAATGATGTCAACATGCCAAAACGGTGTACTTTGCAAGGGTTTTCTAATTGAACTGTCTAATGGTCCTTCGTATTTATTAGGACAACCGCGTGCTTAATTACGCCGGTTTCTCTACA
Source organism: Rossiulus vilnensis (assembly GCA_034700785.1). Taxonomy (NCBI): domain Eukaryota; kingdom Metazoa; phylum Arthropoda; class Diplopoda; order Julida; family Julidae; genus Rossiulus; species Rossiulus vilnensis. Next base: position 4,555 of record JAQIXS010001606.1, on the reverse strand, counting down.
TTCAATTTAATATAGCTGCAAACAAGCTGACAAATAATGAGCGCCTATTATCTAGCCTGCTTTGAAATGCGAGCAAGGGAGTGCATTTAATGCACGGTTGTTTGAAACGAGGAAAAAATGCGCCCATCAAACTTGATCGCAGTGGTAATTTCTAAGCTTTTGAAAATGGATATTGTTTGCATTTTTATTTCTATTTTTTTTTGCGCAAAATGGTGATTCATATTCTAAGGCTGTCAAGTTTCAATTAATGAGTAATTACGGACCTTGCCGTGCTCGCTTACAGGGGCTGTTTCTTGTTGCGTGTGGATACGTTTCGTAGTCTAGTTGACAGTGAGAAAGTAAGACAGCAAGTGTAAGAAAAGGCCACCCATATCACAAGTTTGACAAACAAGTTGCGATAATTGTTTGCTACGAATGAAATATGGCGCCGACATTCTTGCATTGTCATCGGTTGGGTAAATAACCTGTGTCCATCAAATCATTGTGGAAGCTCAAGGCAAGAAGGTCTTTGGGCGCTTCCGGTATTCATTTGCTCTCACTAATGTCTTCGTCATTCTTCAGGAGTCACGGTGAAACTGGCCGATTTCCTTTGTTTGAGTGAGGGGTCATGGGCATCATGCCTGCATGACCTTTTCAAATTTAATGGCGTAATTACCCTGGCGTATGATTTAAATTACTGGAATAATGTGTGAATTGAGATTTCCAAAGCGCACTTGTAAATGAACAGCGGGCGTTCTCATGACGCTTCATAATTGAATGGATACAATTATGTCTAAGATATCTGCCTATTTTCAATAACTTGCACGAACCACTGCTGCTGTTCTTTGACGTTTAAGTCTTGATCTTGTTAACCTTTAAGTGCCTATGGGTCTTCGATTCCGTATGCTCTAAAAGTCTATCGAATGACTGGCCTTTTTCTTGTTAAAAAGGTGTTAAATCTTCATTCTGTCTTAGTTTTTCCTATTAAGAAACTTACTTTGTCACCAAACAGGCTTAATGTATATGACGTATCACCCTGTATTGCTTTTGAAAATATACTATTGGGCGAAAATCGTTCCTCAGGAAACTAAAAAATAAGATGCACGTCCTTGTAGATAATGAATTTACTGCGTTGTGCGTAGGTTTGCCCTAAAACAGCCATTGTAATCGCTTTTCGTGTTATAGATAAGCATGCTTCAATATTTTGCGAGCAGAAAGTTAAGAAAAAAAACTGATGGCGTCGCTGATCTGGTAGGCCACGCACGAATGGGTTTTGTAGCGAGCAGGAAACAAGTTCATAAAACAAATATGTGGCGTATTTTACCATCGCGACTAGTTTTCCACGAAATAATTTTTGAAACGTTAAGATCATCCTAATAGGTCTGACATGTTTTATTGAGCAACGAATCAAAGTTAGTGTTAAACTGCATCGTTCCAGTTGAATGGATGCACTGCAGGGAATAACAAGTAATAAACGTAACCTGCAAGTGCTTGTCAAGTGATGCCTTCGTGCTTTTACAGAGAATGACACAAGAAAAAATTCTGGACAAATAACTTTGTTGATTCTAGAAATTAGCTAAGTGCAGGATGCAATATCGATATTTTTTCTTCTCAGCATGCGTCTTATGGATTTTTGTGCTGAAATCATGAACGTGCCTTGACGTAGGCATTTCGTGTTTTTTCAATTAATTTGCATTCTGCTATCCTGCATTATTAATGCGCCAAGAGAGGTCTTGTCTAGACGATATGAAAGATGTTTTCTTTAAACACGTATGCAGCAACTGTTATTTTTATTAACGATAAGAACAGATATGAGTATATCTCATCTTAACATTAATCCGTTTTTTCCCGCAATGGTTTGATCGAAAAGTATGTGCAATATAAATACCTGGTGTTATTATGTTGATGCTGTTTCGTCTGTCATTTGGCAGTTGATCTCTTGAGACATAGTTTTACCTTTATTTCTATCAGCAAACAATAGCTAATTTATATCTAGTGTGTCTCATCCGTTGGGGCAGGGGTCATTTAAAGTGCTATTCACTTTATTTCAAATCATTATTAACTATTTAAACGATAAAAGCAAACCAACCCTGTAATCCGAGCACAAGCACCGTAATCCAAGCCAAAATGAGCCTACTTAGAAATGTTTAATTATTAAAACGTATCAGTGTACTTCTCAGATCGCTATGAAAGCATTTGTTTGTTGATGGTTGGTAAAAGTGTTCAATGGTGAAAAGAAAGGTCTTTCAAATGATTTGTCAATGGGAATGCCAGACCATTGCTATCTTCATTATATGTTAATGAGTCTTAGGCGGTCTTCACACTTCTACTCCTTCTTCCTTCACTTTGAATAATTTTGCGTTACATAAAATTTCCCACCATACCGGGAAATTCAAGCTTTTTACTTCTGATTTAATTAGCTAAAATTACGTCTTTCGGGTTGTGAGGGGCGTAAGTAGCTTGTTCGTGACCGAGAGATTTAACTTTGTGTGGCGCCAATCACCTGTTGCGGGCTTAAATCCCAGTTTTTTTGGTAATGCTTTGTTCTCCTCAGGCTACAGCGTTGCGCGATTTGGAATTTCATGGTTTCAAATCTGTGCAGTAACAATGTTTTCTCCCTGCAAATAGGCTATATTCACTTTGGCCGATTGCCGTTCAGTCTTTAACCACAGCGAAACAAATGAACTTGCACGCATGCCAACAAAAACAAAGATGAAGAAAAAAAAATTAAATTTCAAAATTGGCCAGTGGACCTCCTGATGCCAAGGTGAATGCTCAGCATATGTCACTCATTGTCATAATTGAATTATGTGGCACGGCATAAAATGGCTCCTTGAGTGAAAGGGGTCGTCATGCTCCTGACTTTCATTTTAATTAGTGAAGATTGGCTTCCAGCTAGCTATTCAGGCCAATTGCATACTTTTTATTCCCCTGCATTATGATGTGCTCTGCCTTGATATTAACATTGGAAGTCATTGTGAGAGAAGACTATCATTACGGTTTTTCGCTCGAGCTTTATGCTCTTAGCCTACACTTACGTGAGTAAGTAACCTAATAAATGATTAACTTTTTTTCTTTGTAAAAGCACATGCCTCCTAATTCATACTTTGGTTGCATTTAAGATCTAGGCTGGGGAAGTTCACATAATTTTGGCGCCACTGTGGACCCACCACTTGTTTGTTTTAGTTTTGTGACGTGCTTCGAAATACTAAATAAATAATTTATTACTTAAGGTCTCGCTTGACGGACACTAACTGCTGCTCCTGGTGGCGCCAGGATGAGAGACTGTTCCTAATTGGATAAATAATTTTATGCCCGTTGTCATTTTCGGCGTTTATTTGTCCAGCCCCTATTACTCCACTTGGTTGCTTGCTCTCGGCTGTGATTCCGAACGGATTAAATCAACACCATGCTCGTGGCCCTTGCCCCAAATTGTACCTATAATTAAACAGTTAATGAAGTTCAAGAATTTTGTGATGCCTACAAGATGTAAAAGTACATGTATAGTCGAAATTTTTACGGCGGATCCGTTTACATAACACTGGGCCAAGGTCCTATCAACGGCTACTACACTGGCTACAATTAGAGACCGGTCGATGTCGAAACCCTAGCACATTAATCAGGGTTTTGTGGTAGCTGATGCGAAGAAATAAGCCCCTAAGACACTCGTGCAATCGCTGCTTGCACTGCTGAATTTTCGTTTATTGCATTACCGCCGAATTACTCGAATTACCGCCGCATTCTTCTGTTCTTGTGCAGGTATTGTTTCTTCCAGACAATATCAACGGTATATGCAATCGATACCTTTCAAGCTCCAGGCAATTTGGTGCATGTGGAAGATAAGGGAGAAAAATGTTAGCGTTGATTTTCTCCAAGCGGATTTCTCCTTTGATGTTGCTCAGAATTTGCTTAAATTTTTAAATGATTATTCAGCGCAATCATCAGGGCATCGCGCCATGAAATCGTCTCTTGGCGTTATTTATGGCAGTTGTGTTTAAGAATGATCACACTGCAGAACTCATATTCTGTCAAAATACTTTGTAATTGGTAATACGCACTTACAGCCCGTACATGTAATCATGTTGGATCAACATCTGGGAGTTAATCCGATCTACTGATATCAAAATTTCTGAGTACTCGAATGAAAGCTGCTGGAAAGTCAAATAATTTTACTAGCACTAAATGTACGCACGTTAAAGACTAACTTTGGTTGGAGCTATTTTATCTGCTAGACAATCTCTGGACATTTTTGTCGCTGTTTTGACATTTTAGTTTGACATCAAAAGTTGCATGCGATGATCGCATTATATTTGCCTGCTGGAAAAGGTGTGCTGTTTCAAAGAAACGAAATCTGTAGTTTGCTCCAAGCCTGTGATGGAAAAATAATTCAACAAAACACTGAAAACGATTATCGTTAAACGTATTTGGAAAATATGACAGTTTATGAATGTGAAGGAAACTGGCTTCACAACACTTGTTCGCCCTATGTTGGAGTACTGCGCTCCTATTTGGAACCCTTTTAAGGATAAATAAAATCCTGGAATTAGAAATGGTCCAACGGAGGGCAGCCAGGTTT
>JAQIXS010001605.1:0-28458 GCA_034700785.1 Rossiulus vilnensis | reverse complement strand
GAGCTTGTATTCGTCAGTCTATTTTGCTCCCCTGAGGCAACGGCTGACTCTGATCAAAAGTAAGGGAGTTACAAATAGGTAGGGTGAATCAAAAGGTGATCAGTTTCTATAGAAGCAACTGAAAACACAAAGCAGAATATTGCATAGCTGAAATTAACAGCTTCATAAATTGCTTGTTAATTGCTGTAGTTTTGGTCATAATTACATGTATGTCAAACAAGTTGCTCCATAAGTCGTTTCATTGTAGCTAAAGCTGTATTGTTACCAATAAACACTGCAATAAACACATGAATAGGGCAACATTATTTCATTTATCAATGTAGCATCGTACTTTATGGCTTTTTGAGTTTTTTAAACGAACATCTGTTTATTTGTTAAAACAAGAGGGTATTGGTTTCCGCAGCAAATAGGACATAGTGTTTCTTGGTTTACGTTCATTGCGAAATCGCCTTTGACTTTGAGCACCCTGTAATTCTCAAATGTGTTTATCAAGTGGGCAGGAATTCAAAGAGATCTCTGGCTATCTGTGTCAGCCAACGGTCAAGGCGGAAATTTCATCCCGCATTTTTCCGCCTCCCAATTAATCCTGATTAATGTTTATTCAGTTTGCACCCTGGGAATCACCAGTTTAATCGTCGTTAACAAACGGTCCAAAATGTACTGTCGTGGTGGCCACCTGGTGGCGAACATAAAATGGGAGTGCGTGTTTGCTCAACTGGCGCCATCTAGCACGCAAAGTAAACAGTCGAGGGAGTATTTAATCGCCGATTAATAAATGAAAATGATCTGCCTGAATATAGCAGAGTGGGACTTTTCGTGTTCTGCGCGTTTGCAGTTTGTTTGATTTACGACTTTTGGAAGTCAGATTTCGTGACTAAGCCCTACGATAACAAACGTTAATGAATCTAGAGCATGCGAAGTATAATTCGTATTAAATTCCCGGTGATCTGTTTTTAATTAAACGAACGAAAATATTACGTAAGGCTTTGGATAAGGATAAAAATTGAAAAGGAAAGGCGCGGAGGTTTTCACTCACCCTGTACGGTGATGATGCGTGACATCTGGTCACACTGTTGGTGTGAAATATCACGCACCTTGTTCATTAATTATAGTGGTTTATCCCGCACCCTGTATAATTATTATTTTGTGATTTATCCTGCAACCTGTATACTTATTCTTTGTGATTTATCCTGCACCCTGTACAGTACGTTTTTGTTAATTATTATGTTTTACTTATGCTCCTTATACAATAAATGTGTGCTTTATCACACACCCTGTACAATTAATTTGTTATTGTGTCACCATGAACAGTACGTTTTGGTTAATTATTGTGTAGCCTACCCCTTCAGTAATTGTTTTACGTACATGTATCATGCCGTTATACAACAATTTTGTGCTTTATCACGCATCCTGTATAATTATTATTTTTTTATCATTTTCCCTGTACAATACGTTTTGTGACAGTAATTGTTTTCTTTATTACATCCCTTGTAAAATAACTTTGTGTGGTTAACTACGCACCCTGTACAGGTATTATTTTGTTTTTATACATGTAATGCACCCTGTACAGTGACTTTAATATGTAGTTACATCACTTAAATGTATATTATATACCCTATAGGCCTGAACAACCTGCCAATAGTTGATTAACTTGTCACTTCTCTTTTAGGGATTTGTATGTACATTGTAGGTTACAACATTCTGCGGTTTATCACACACCCTGTACACTAATTTTGTTTTACATTGTATTTATAACAGACCCTGTGCTGTGTTTCGAATACCGATAGGGTCATCAATAAATTATACTTTTGACTATCATTACGGTGATGGCTGTCGAATACAATTACTGGAATTGGGAAAACCTACGACGCCATGGTGATTGGTCTTTGCATGGTCTTTGGTGGCGTCCCCTTCGAGTATCTTGACAAGCAGCGCCACCTTGTGTGGCACGAAACAACTGCGGAGGATTGTCTGCTCAGTTTGTGAAGTCAAGGTTATTAATAACATTCATCGTGCCTGGCTGAAAATTTCGCGGATGTAGATTCAGTTGATCGAAATAAATATACTGTACACCAGAAGGCAAAATGTACTGGATGGCATGTGCGCCATCATCCAAGAGGACATTAGCGCCATCAAAACGTGTTTTCCTATGAAAACGTCTGTGGCAAATACTGACAATGACATGTGTTGGATAACAGGACTGTTATGGTAGTATGGATCGATATTTTATAGTATCTAGCCGAGGGGCTAACATATTGTGAAGTCAAGTGGACATGTTGATTGAAGTCTTTGAAGTCAGTGAAGTTTCGTTAAATTTACTGAAATCTCGAGTGAAGTCATTGATGTCAGAGGGGATTAAACACCATGGGGCGTGGATAACGTCTGCACATAATGATGTAAATTATATTATTGGGAGTGCAACGACGTCAAGAAATTTCATGGACTTCAATGAAACTTCAGACTCTTGAAGCCTTTGAAATCTCATTGAAGTCAGCCTGGAGTTTCACTGAACTCCATGAAATTCCACTGAGGTCATTGAAATCTGTGAAGTCAGGCTGAAGTCCTTGAAGTCCACAGTCATGAGTTCACATTTTTTAAAGATGATAGTCAATCGTATTCACTATTTGATGTGCCTATCAAAAATATTCAATTAGCGCCATCTATGACATAATCCTAAATTCCAAACCAGCGCCATCTAGCGATTAAATCAATAGTTGTTTCTGTGGAAGAGGTATTGGAAACTGGCGCCATCTATCGTAGCAACCAACATTCCTATATGAGTCACCCTGACCTTAGATCTTCAGCTAATTTTTTAATGACCCAGATGTTACGGAGCTCTATGCAGGCCATGACATTTCACCTAAAACCTGTTGCGCACATGGACAAGTCCATTGAGAATGGTCTTCTTGTTTTCCAAAACAGAACCTATTACTGGGCACTTAGCGTGTAATTTTAACCGTTTCTGAGCCGACAAAGGTCAGTTTCCTGAAAAAGCCCTGATTTTCTCCCTCAAATAAATAAATAAAAGCATGCAACAGGAGCGTGTGGTCATCGGCGAAATGAGCGATATTTAGACTAAACATGTCCAGGGCTTCTTCGGCTTCCCTTTCCCCTTGATGTTCACCGCCCAGACCCTCAATTCGGTACCTTGTTATTGAACCTGGTTCAACAGTTCGAAGAGTCAGTGGACAGTGGTCATTCGCTGTCCACTTCATCGTCGGAAGTTGTATAAAACAGGATAATAAAAAAAAGGCCGCAAAAAAACGGCCGTTAAACATTGATGACTGTGTTTAGGGCACCCCCTTTCCTCAAATTCAGGGTGCACGTGAGGACAATGGACGTAAAGACCCCTCAGCCCCTCTTGGTTAGAGACCCTGGCTTCGGAATTATCCACAACAGGTCGTTCATCTTTTTATTTCCTAAACTGGTCAGTGGTGCAATGACATATTTCCGACTTTACTACTCCATAAAATTTTAAACAACCTGCCTCACGGGTCCCCCCTTGGAGCCGTGCAGTGCTCGGGTAGAGGACAGGACCAAATGGCACTTTGAGGACTTTCCTCTGGGTTTGGTACAGTAATATCTATGAAGATTGGACGGAGGAAGGGGTCTTCTGCTGTTATAAAGTGATAGATGATTGATTTTTAGGTAATGGAAATCCATCAGTACTACATAGCAGCATGAAATGGAAAATTTTCTAAATTAATGTTTCCAATTTTTAAATATATCAACCAGTGCATTCTTAGAAAATAAAACTTTGATTATTACCAATGCTACGAATCGTATTCTTCAGGTTTATTTTATTTAAAAAATAAAAATTTAGTAATGCCATTTTTATTTTGGTGGATTTTTTTTAGTTAATCTTGAAGGGTAACCCCAGAAATAAAATCTTCAACGTCCCTGACTTTTCCCCCCAATTTTTTTAAACAAATTTCTATGACCAGTGATGCAAAACTATGACACTGCAAAGTCCGGTGTGTCCAGGGCAAACGATAATACATTTCCAATATATCTGCTGTATCTAAATACCGTGTCCATCTACATAATTAGATTATGGTGTATTTTCATGCCGAGCATCTGTCCATAATAGGGAGGTGTCCAATGCCTCGAGTTTTATTTTACAATTTTTTTTTTTCTTTCTCTTCTTGCCCATTTCTTCCCCCTTGAACTTCAGAACTTATGGTTATCAGGATGAGGGTGACCAGCTCTGGAAAGTAGGGTTACGCCCAACGATTGAGCAGTTTTTACTGCTTTCTTTTCTGCGTATTGCCAATATCCCCCTGCCCGTACCCCCAAATATACGAGCTTGAAAAAACGGTAAGGGGCTATGGGCAAAACCTCAATTTACCCCTACATGTCCATTGGCAGTGGTGGATTTCTGCGAACTCCTCCTGGAGCAACCCTCTCCACGTGTACAGGGGCGAACATAAAATTTTAAAAGCGTTGCTAACAACATTGTTGGTGCCATTGAAAAATGCTGCAAATGGCCGTTTTTACGACGGGGGAAGTAGGCCCTGGTCGATAACAACGGCACCGACATCAACAACAACAACAATAACAAGGGCAAAAGCAGCACGTTTTTATTTATCTCCTTTTTTCCTCTTCTTTCTAGCAAATTCCCGTTAAAACGTAAACTGGGGCCATAGATCTGTTGGCCCACACTTTCAAACAAGTCCAATTTCGGTTTGAATGGCCCATAAACACACAGACACACACCCCTCAATACTTAATACTCTTCTTTAAAAATCCCCAAAGTGATTGTCCGCTGCCTTTTGACCCATAAAAGACGAATGCTTCAGGGAAGTGATGACTTAATCTGTTTTAAGAGCGGCCATGGAGGAATGAAACGTCTTTGAAATAATGAAAATATATACAAAACTTACTGAAATGCCGAAAACACAAGAAGTTCTTGTATGCTTTGGTCGGAGGTCAGGACATTGAAATAGGACAGGAGGTGCCATGTTTTGAGTAATAAGTTAATTAGTTAGGATTTGATGGGATGAGCCGCCTAGGGATGTAAAGGATGGACATCTGGTCACCGATTTGGGCTCTCTTATATCCAACTTGGACTTCAAGAAGCACTAAATGAGCAATAAAAAGCAGTAAAATTCTAAAGTTTTCTCCCCCATTCAAAGACGCCCTCGATTTTATTGGCGGAAAAAGGGTGATGGGCCATCCCAAAAAAAATCAAGCAGTATTGTTCCAAAAGGGACCTCTAACGCTGTTGTTTTTTTGGGGTTTTTTTAAAAAAAATTTCGTGAAATTGCAATTTTCTCATTTCTGACATGTAAACTAGACAAAATCGCTCTTCAGAATAGAAAGATACTGTATAACGTACTGTATATTTAATATCAATCATGCATTTCGTAAAATTATTACGACAAAAACAGATGTTTATATTTTCAAATATACACGTAGTTTTTCTCTAACATTTTCTAATTTCGGAAATAAAAACAAGAAAATTCACTATTCCAATTTTTTTTAAATGGAAAGAAATAACGTGGTATTTAATTTCAATCATGCATTTCGTAAAGGTATTGGAACAAAAACGTATTTTTGAGTTTTCAAATTTTTTTTTAAAGTTTTTCTTTTTTTGAAGTAAATAACGAAATTCATCTATCAGATTTTTAGAGAAATGATACTTTTTCATTCAAAGTACTAGAATTGTAAGTATCACACTGCTTAATATTGCTGTGTGGTTTAACAAGCATACATGCATTTAGAAAAATATCGTCTTTTCATTGGTTTTTATAACAAACATTAGGAAAAGTACAAATGGAATCAGAAAATGTTCCACTAATTTGCCAATTTGTCATTTTCTAAAAAGTTTTTTTTTTCCTGAAATAATAAAATACAGTTCACTTCAAGTTACACGTACATTGTATATACATGTACATGTATCTTCACTAAAAGTTTCTTCGAATTGAATAGAAATGACATCATCACCAACACTAAATTGATATTTAATGTCATGGGTGTTACCATTTAATGGTTGATTTTTTTTTCGTTGTAATGTGACTGTAAAGAGGGGTTACCTGTTTTCCAAACTGATAATTTGTGCCTGGTTTTCCAAGACATTCGGATCGAACCCCTTATTCCTCGAAACGATTAATGTTCATTGCCTAAAAATAACTCAGTCGCAGTTATTTCCCATAATGCCCTGCGCAGTTTTCTCTATCACAATGACGTTTATCGAGTTTGCCATAAACAACAGTTGGCGGACTGTGGGGGCAGATTTATGGACGGATTTGCAGGGTGTCTGAGGTTGTTCAGGGGAAATACCTCCGTAACTATCCAAGACTCCGTTTTACTGCAGGTTTTGGACGTTTTTCAAAAATAAAAAAATTGCCCGCCACAATGTATAGTTTTATGCAAAATTTTCCCACTCTCACTTTTTTTATTCAACGAAAAAAAAATCCCATTGTTTTCTTCGCTACATAGAAGCATCGTGTCTGACTTTGGATTTTGCAAACAATGGATCCAAGACGAGTTTTCCCATCAGCCATACATAATAAATGCACTTTCAGCTTTAGTGGAGATTAAAAATGGCGGAGAGAGAGAGAGAGCTGCAGAGGTTAAAGGGGGAGCTAAGGATATGCCTATCAAGACAACGCAATAATTTATTTTATATTATAATGTGCAATCTTGGCGTAAGTCTAATTAGGCTCATAAAAATTGAAAGTGAGGAAGACGTGCAAAAAAAAAATCTAGAAAAACTGTAGACTTATATTTTTAGTGCTGAAAGGGTTGTTGGCCTGTGGGATCGAGGTGTAGCTGATTTTGGAAGGTGTACAACGATTCCAAACATGCGTAAGTCTAAAATAAACCTCTAAAAATCCAGGAATAAAAAACAGGATTTTTTTAAAGGGTTTTGGATTGATTGTCTAACTGGTAATTGCTGGTAATGCTCATAATTCGTGCAATGAACGAATAGGCTGTTCAAAAGCCTAGGGGTCTCAATCAATACTAAATGAATTCGTAGACTGAAATCGAACTCAATCGATGATTGGTCAACCGTTTTTGTTGATCAACTTAGACGAAATTTATCTACGCTTCTACGTGTTTACAGTATGAACTGTAAATATTACTTACAGCCAGTAAGGGGGTCTGAATAGACAAAAACTTCAACTTCTGACTCCATTTATGGACGACCCTGCGGTGGTTAAAATATGTCCTTAAATCCCTGATGATGCATGAAGCCAGAGTCATCTATTTAAGATCTTTTTAGATCAAGGAGGATGGGGAGGAGGAGTAAAAAACATAGGTCTCTGACAATTTTCCTGGAAATCCTATATGGGAAAGTTGGGACGGGAACGCAAGGGGGGGGGAAGGGGGGGGAATTCCCTTAGTTTTCTAAACTGGATGCAAATTGTGGCAGAGTGCCATTCGCATGGATGCTCCTTCAACTGTGCAGAAATTGAGCTTTTCTGGGAATCTCAAAGAGATAAATTTATAAAATACTTAGCCCGATGAAAACACTCTGGGAAGACATCCCTGGACTTATTTTTATTTCGCTCTTGCTTTCTAGGGCTCCAGGCATTCATTTGTTGTCAATGTGGAATGGAGAAAGGGTTATTTTGAAGGAGCCAAGTTGCAAAAAAGCAGTGAAATTTGTTTGAAAGTAGGGTGAGCCACGACTGCAATTCGAGGCTCATGAGCTCGCATGAAGATGACTCATTTAAAATGCTAATTAGCCATGGATACTTTTGCCTAAAAAGATGCGGGAACACGAGACGGTTAACCGGGGAGAAACGAGATATTTAGGGGAGTGAAAACAATAGGGGTCGCCATACTTGGGTTTCACTTGACGATAGTGACAGCCTTGTCCGTCTTGGGTCGCCACCGGCATTGCTCTTGGTCAAATCTTCTTGGAAGTATAACAACAAATGCCACTGATGGAATGATTAAACGAGTGGTCAAACTGACCTCTAAATGCCCAGTTACTAATTAGTAATGAATGACGTGTACGACGTGAGCATCAAAATCGTACTTTTTCTGGAACAGTCTGCTGAGTTTTTCTTAGAAACGTTGTTTCCTAAATCTTTGAGAAACATTTCATAATTCGTCAACCATTTATATAGTAACAGTCTATATACTAACAAAAGTCAATTAATTTTTCCACAAAAAAAATTGTTTTCTATTCTGTAATTCATTTAGAAACACTTCTTCTGCTAGCGAAAGTAATTTTTTTCCCCAAAACAATTGTTTTCTAGTTGAAAGCAATTTATAAAGCATTTATTCTGCTAACGAAAGTCAATTTTTCAACACAAAATATACAAATACATATATATATATATATATATATTCTGTAATTCGTGAGCTTTAATAGAGAAATTTATGCTGCTAATTAAAGTAAATTAATTTTTCCAGAAATTGTTTTTTAGTCTTTTTTAGTCTGTTTTTTACTCAGCTATTTTTATGGAAACATTTCTTGTGCAAATAAAAGTCAATGTTTCCAAAAAACCATTTCTTAGTGTGTATTTCGCCAGCCATTTAATGTACATGTAGACCTATGTATTTTTTTTCTAACTTTTAAATGTCAGTTACAGTATCTTTTTAGTTTTTTTGTAAAACATGTTTAATATTGCATGTACATGTATGTTAAACAGCACTCTCAAAATTAAAGATTGCTGGCAGTAATGTTGATCGTTCAAGAGCAATACTGATTGATTAAAGTTGAATACTGCACTGAAGATTATCCGGATATCGAATTTTCTAGCATTCAGTATTTGAGATGATGTTGTTTCAGTGATATGGCTTTATAATGGTCACGTGCTTTTATGTTGTTGGAAATGTGCGCATGCGTGCCACCTTTTGTTTGAAAGCAAACTTAGGTCACCATCCTGTTTTCAATTGCAAATGAGTAACGACAAATGATATGCAGTGTTACATTTAGAAGGCTGTTAAGATTACAGAGGTATCTTGTGAAAACAAAAGATAAAATAACAGCGGCGAAAATATAAACACTCCCTTTGTTTTTAAAAATGCTGAATTAACGACGGCATCGTTTTAATAGATGGCCATAAATACCGCATTATTCATACTTTCATTGAAACGCAATTAAATCCGACCTACTAACAGCCTACCTTTAAAATGTTTTTAATGAACAAACATGATGTGCAAATTGGTTTATGACAAGGGACGCGACATGCATTTTTGAGAAAGGATCCTCCAGAAATATTCTTGAAATTCCAACGCCATCAATTAATTCACTCTTTACAGGGTGTGTCTGAATAAAATGTTTGACGAATTATGACGAAAATAAACGTCAATACATTAAATAGATTTTACTGTCTGGTCATGTGGAAACGTGACGTTATTTTGACTGAAAATTTACATTTAGAACAGAAATAGAATCCATACATTATGACGTCAGTTTTCGGTCCCTCTCCTGTTAAAGTGACGTCATTTTTTCTAAATTAAATGTTATGCTCAACTCAATAGGATGCCCAACGTGCAAAAATCCGCATTTTCCACAAGGGTCTGAGTTATTTGTTTTATAATTTACAAGTGTCTTTTTGATTTATAAACAAACTAAACTTAAAAAACCGTGATTTTAGGAACATTATGACATCAAATTTCGGTCCATGTCCTTGAAGGTGACGTTATATTTTTTAAAAGGATGCCCACCGTGCCAAAAAGGTACACATTTTTGCTTCAAATTAATACTAATTATAATTACTACATTTATTTACATGTGTTTCTGTGAAGAACGTGTCCACTAGGGTCTGAGTAATTTTGTAAAATGTTTCTTTTATTGATAAAAAAAATCTATTAAAGCTTTGAAGATAAACATACATGTAGGAGGTTACATTACGGTTTTTCACAGGTTTGTTTAATTTTCAATGAATAAATGAGAAATGAGGTGGGCATCCTTTTGGATCAGGCTTAATATTTTATTGCCACTGTTTAATTTCTCCTGATTCGCTGCATTTTTAAAAAGCAAATTCCGTTTTCGAATTGCCCAAAAATGCTTTAAATAGGATTAAAACGCCATTATGTAAACAGGATTCTTGGCCTTGGTGAAAGGTTGCCATCAAGAGATTCTCGGATTAGGTAATTTTCAGGAATTTCTGCTATTTCAAAGGCATTATCAATGCCTGGACAAATTTCCAGAATTTCCCAGTACTGAATTGGAGTTCATTTGCATAATAACTGCGTGTTCTTGGGAAATTCGACCGGTCTAGCAACCATGACTTCAGAAGGGTGCTTCAACGCCGAAATTCTTGGTGGTGCCTGGTCAACAATCGACCAACATAACAATGCTTCTTGAGGTAGCTCTGGGATTCTGTAGGTATTGAATTGAATTTTTTTTTCTGTTGTTAATTAGCATTGTGACGAAGCCGAGCATACATTATGGCGGAGCCAAATTGGACAGAAAAATTTAAGTTAAATGGACTCGAAGAAGCTGGAAAAATGTTTCTGAGAAATGTTTGCTCGAAAACTATAATCAATGCTTGAGATTCCTCGTGATTTTTGGAGTGTGCTCCGATGAGAGACGTACTCGACATTTCCAACGAGCTACATGTATCGTCCGCTCTTATCAGGGTTTTAGCGAATTTAATAAATGCCAGAGTGGCTTTAATAGTCCCTCGAAAGGCACAATATAGCACTTGTAAATTGATAAAAAAAAAGAGAGATGACAGGCTGCCATGAAAAATTAAGCACAAGCCAATTGCGAGCATGGGATGATTGTGTCCATGGCAATGGACAGCGTGTGACTCACTGCTGCTCTGAAGCATCGCTATTTGAAATGAGAACCAGACTGGGAAGTCACGTGATATGGACTAATAGTGCCTGACAAGTCTCGGAGTTCACTGCTAATTCCTAAAAAAAGATTTTTGACGCACCCTGTAATTGAGAAAATCTTGAATTAATCGCATCTCTGCTACTAAAAGATTAATTTTTAACACACCTTGTATTAAGAACAATTTTGTAGAAATCGTTTTCCCATCTAATGGATAATCTCTGTAATTGATAAATTTGTTATGAATCATTTTTTCTGGTAATGGAAAGTTTTAATCGACCCTGTAATTAATTTTTTAAAGATAAAAAATAATCAATGAAATGATAAAAATTTGATAAAATTCCGAAACATTGTTTTGTTTCTAATGACAACTGTATCCCGATATGCTTCACAACAGTATTGTAATTATTTCCTGCAGTATGTAGTCAGACTTTTAATTTTAAATGCTACACATTTTTTTCAAATAAAATACAGGGTGTCTGCGGATAAACCGTTAAAAAGCGAGATTCAAATATGGAAGATTATCAAAAGTCAGTAAAAAGTCATTGAATTGCTCTGGTTGCTCTGGTAACTTTGTTTCAAATTACCTTTATTTCAATTAATCGTGTCTTATTTAAAATATGTATTTTATAAAACCAGATTCTCTAGCTT
The DNA here is from genome assembly GCA_034700785.1 of Rossiulus vilnensis. NCBI lineage: Eukaryota > Metazoa > Arthropoda > Diplopoda > Julida > Julidae > Rossiulus > Rossiulus vilnensis. The sequence continues at coordinate 17,060 of JAQIXS010001605.1, read as the reverse complement.
CGCAACGTAAACGTGTAATTAATGTAAGCATATGCAGCCAATCTGTTAGTTATACGCTTATTTTTAATAGATAATTAATTCACTAATCACACAGTATTTCTGTTTTCAATTAGTTTGTGGTAAAGATGTGAATTCGTTAAGGAGCAATTAATTAGCACGATTATCAACGGTTACATGTACAAGTATCATTTCCTTCATAAAAACGTTTCTTATGTAACATACCTTTTCTTTTTTCTCTTATTAATAATAATAATTTTCTTTAAAATAATAGTAATTAGTCGCATTAATAATGCTGAATTATTTCATAAAATATTATTTGAAAAGGGTTAGCTAACTGGCTTCATATTTTATGGACAGTTTTTTGCTTTACCGTTTTTCAGTGCTACTTATACTCTTCGTGTTATACATTGTACGTGCATATGCTCAGTATTTATTGTGGGCCCTGTCTAGGGGGTCGAAGTTTCGTGGGATAGGGTTTAGGGAATTGTTTTTTTTTTTCAAACACGTCCTTTCGTGAGTACGGGTTTGCCTTGTGCTATTAATATGCACGCTTGTGATCCTATATCATATTAAGTGATCTATGGCCTAAACTGTTCATCCCTGATCCAGTGCCAAAGGCAGCTGGGCCTGCCCCCTACCGAGAGGCTCCCTAACAGGCCCGTATGCATGCTCGAGCTTTTGCTTACGTTGAAAAGCCAATTTAAAATGAAATCCATAGTCATAATATCAAAACTCGAAGTGTGGGAAAAACGAACCGAAACAAGCTGTGAAAACGAAGGACGAGAAGCGCCCCCTATGGGAACGCTTTTCTGCAATTGCTGCAGGATTACAATGACATCTTTGAATCATTGTGTAGAATCGAGGTGATTCCGTCCCATAAAGATTGTTTTCTACAATTTTAAAAGATGTTTAAAATAAATCTAACCTGCTATCAAAAACGTCCCAACATACATGTATTCTTTACCTCGAGTTCGTGATCTCCTAATTTGTGTTACCATGTACATGTACATGTATAAAGGCCAGATGTCTGATGAAACAAAGTGACGTCAACGTACACAAAATATGACGTCATTTAATGTGGTTATATGATGGCACATATTAGTGACATTATGGCATCAGTATTCGGTGTTTTTTATGCTGCATAGGGAAGCCCACATGGCTCAAATGGTTTTCTGTAAGTAAAAAAATTACATTATTTTGTTTTAAAAAAAAACATTTAGTAAATAAAATTGATTTTATGCATTATAATATCATCTCTGAAGAGAATATTTTCTTAAAAAAAGGAATATATTATTTGGAGATATTGTTGTTTGTAAGTTGTTTAAGTCCAGAAGTTACTTTTTATTTATAACATACCTATCAATGAGGTCATTTTTTGTCCGGAATGTCATTAAAGTCATCTGGACCATGCGAGTATCTTCACTACCTTGGACAAGGGCGAAAAGTCAACATTTTGATGGACATATTTTATGGATAACCCCTAAGCAGAGCCCTTAAGCAAATACACTGTAAATACCTGTGGCATCATTGCACTTTGTTTATGAATCCGCAGTATTTCGCCCTTGCCAACCCCCTTTCAGGGGTACATAATCCAGGGGCTTTAGGAGGGAATAATTTTCCGCCGAAAATTTCTTGCTTCGAAAGGGTTACTAAGCGGATACGATAGGATCGGGTTTAATATCTAAGGTGCATGAATTCCAGAGGCGTGCTCCGGCATTAATAAGACTTAAGGAGTTTGGTTAGGGCTAGCCCGACAGGAGTTAGTGGCCTCCACCCCTGGCTGGGCACATGGGCGTGAAAACAGACCGAAACTGGTGAATAATTGCACGACCACGTAGCGCTGAGTTGGGTGTAAAATGTAAATTCATTACGGACATTGTTTTTAATCTCCAGGCATAATCAGCCATTGCCAACGATTTTCAATTAAAACAGCAAACTCTGCGGACTTTCTTTATCGACTGTGTTTACGGATATGATTGAGCTGTGGAAAAACAAGAAACTGGTGTAAAAACAGCGTTGTCTTTTGCACTAAATGTTGTACTCCGTTACCGTTGTTAGATGGGAAATATATCGATAAAAGCCATTAACGATATGTCGTATTTATGTCATTAAAACCGAGGAAATACTTTTCAGACCAACTGTAATATTGGCGTTTTCACGGTGGTTTATCGGCATGTGATTAGGCCATTTATTTGATTAACACTTAACTTTAATTCAGTGTAAGTTATTGTCATTGCCAAGTTGAAACATGTAATTACAAAATGCCATCTTTAATTTAATGTAAAGTTTTGAAGACTCAAATATTTTCTTTCTATTTTGTGATAGTTTTTTGCATAATAATTTCCGCTATTTGCAACTCTTTAAGTTGCTGCTGCTTTTGCAGGAAACTTCCATTGTTTATTTTTTAAAATTATTTTCCACTTTATATTGGTTACAATAATAATAATTCGTAACATTGTATTGTAGGCTTTACAGATTTGCAAACAAATATTTAATACATACTTATTACAGTACTTATGTTCTGACACATGTTTATATTTTGACTCTGATACTCATTATTTTTAACTTGAATTTTTCAAGTTTTATTCAGTACCATACAGTCAGATATAAATGCCATGTGGTAGGGGGCAAGGTGGGGGCTGTTGAAACTACGTGCTTGTACCGTTTCTTATCGAGGACGTCCTGTATCTAAATATGAATGTTCAAAAATCAGTAAACAAAATTGAAACAAACCATCTGAGGGCAACTGACTTGGTTAATGTATACAGTAAATGCTAAACAGCAATTTCTATTATTCAGAAAATTGAAGTAAATGTTTCGCATTTAAAATGAAGTATGTTTTACGTTCTTATCCCCACTAGCTTCGGACTTTCTTTATAAGCCAGTCTAAAGAAATGTAAAGTTTGTTTTGAAATTGTGATTTATGAGCTCATATCAATAATACCTCGCACTTTCTTGGATTTGATTAGCAAGTGGCAAAATGGTTATCCTTGTAAACTACTGTGGGAGAAAATATTTCGAGGAAGAGAACTGAGAAGGCACCAGCTGGTGACATTTGATATCACTTAATATTAAACATTTTTCAGCATTAAATCTCCCTCCCCCCACCCCCATCCTTCGCAATCTTCTCATTTAAATATATGCGTTTCCCTTATTCGAATCCCTTACCCTTTTTCCTATAAAATGAAAGCTGTTTCTTTATGCTGAACGTTTTTATTACTTCGTGAAGGATTTTTTTTCATTATATTTCTTTCCTAGTTTTCTGAAATGTCAGCCCCAGCCAGTATGGACGGGAATGGCTAAGGGGATGCTATGGAGAACCTCCAAAGAGATCTGACCCTTGACCTAACTCCCCCGCTCTCACATCACACACACACATGGTTTCTCCTTGAATTTTCTATGAAAAAGGAAGGATTTTTTTTTCCTTTCAGAAATTAGGTTTTTGTCGCTGAGTTGGTCCCATGCACGGTCTATTCGGATAACGATTTCTCTTCCTTTGGTCCTCTAACCCCTCAATTTACCCCCATTTATACCGCTCTATTTTGCCGGCCTTTATTATAGCTCTCATTAAACCCCCTCTTTATATATTACTTTTTTGGGAATATTTTACCTCGCTTTCTTGTCAATTTTTTGGACACAAAGAAGGTTTTTCCCCTTTTCTACCTTACCCCAATTTTCATTCGCTAGTTTCCCCTTTTTTTGGCCTTTTTAACATTATTTTTAACCAGATTCGTCATCCTTTCTTCCCATGGATATTTCTTCTCTATTATATCCTCTGACGTCCGTTTGCATTGCCTGTCAGACTAGCCCATGTCCCCTCTGCTGGGCAAGACAAGGGCCGTCCATATGCGATTTCAATTTATTTCCATTCCTGTATATGTTTTGCCTTTCCTCTGTTTTGAAGTAGTTAAATATACATTTTTTACATAATGTAAACAAATAATACACGATTCTGATACTGCCACCAAAAATTGCTAAAATGTGCATTGCCAAACCAGAAAGGTTTCACTTTCAACCGAATAAGTTTCAAATTCCAAACGTTCATAAAGCGATGCTAATCTCAAAATCTGTGTGAAATTCGATGTAAACCTGATATATCTGCGATATATACATTTGAACAAAAAAAACTACATTGATCCACTACATATTTTCTCGTACTGTGCGAGCATTAACAGTTAATGTATGAATTGGTAGTCCACTAGGGTGTGCATTATTTTCATGATTTGTAAATATCCCGTTTACTGATAAAAAAAAACCCCATTGAAGGAACCTGCTACTCATATTCCTGGAGGCTGCATAACATTTTTTCGTCAAATTTGTTTTTAATAAAAATAATCGGACCATTTTCAAATGTATGTAAAATGCGTCAGACCTAAGTCGACCAATTCTACATGGAAGAAAACAAATGTAGCAATTATAATAAGTATTTGAAAAAAACAAAAACAAAATAATTTAAAAAAAATCATTTTGAGCATCTTTTCGGCTCAACCTTCAATGATGACGTAGATTTCCTCTGAAATTCTAAATGATGTGATACACAGTGGTATCAAAAATATTGACTGTCACTGATCATGCCATCTTGCTTCGGTGGCTCATCAGGAACATGACAGATGGCAAATACTACTCTCCATTAGGAGTTTGAATTCAGTCCTTCCGCCATGTTTCCCCTTACGGTATTTTCCACTCTGCATTCGCTGCAACGCAATTTTGTCCACTTTTGCAGCGCCCCTATTTCTTATTTTCCAAGAAGCTCATTTGCCTTTTTCTCCCTATCCTTTGCTCTTTCTTGGCTGGAAGCAAAGAGACCTTTCTGGAGTGTACCCCTGAATGCCGCCATTGAATGGCCCCTGCCCTACTTCCTATTGCCAGGGCCACACAAGGGGTTATTTCCATTATCTCTCCTATCTGCGGACCACGTGGATCCATCCTACCTCAGCAGGTCCACCTCAAACCGGACCACACTGACCCCCCCCCCCTCTCTCTCTCTCTTTTTTCCCTCTCTACCAAATAAATGGGCCACAAAGGATCTCACGGTTTTCCCAATTCTTTTTCCTCTAGGCCTACGTGCATAAACGCTCCAAAGACTTTCTTGAATCCTGAGAAGTACTTGCTCGGGGATTTGGGATTGTCCAGGGATAGGAGCATTTCTTTCGCACCCAACCATCAATTCCTCGTTCCAAGTCAGGTGTAAAGGTTTTTCCGAAATGTTTTTTTTTGTGCGAATTTTGGCGCTCACAAAAGGGGCGAGGTCTTCCAAGAAACGCCATTGACCCCCGGAATCACCCTGTACTTTTCCGCCCCAACTTCTGCGAATGTCTGACCGTTGGTCATTCATTATGCGAGGCTACCGTCCCAATGGCCATTGTGTCGAAAGTTCGGAAGCTTGGTGATAAATGCCTCCGTCAAATTTGGAGGAATACGTTTAGGCGGCCATTTTGAATTTTGAAATGCCTCCGTGTAAATGTGACAAGATGCAGAAGTGGTATTTGAATGTAAAGAATACATAAAATGCTATTAATGCCATTAAAATCGTTAATGCATTTTGACAAATAAGCCATGAAATCTCATTTTGAAAGCTTGAAATGTCTTGAATTGAGCATGTAATGAAATAAAAATCAATTATTTTGATTTTGGATTGAAAAGTTTTTGAGAATATCTTTCGGATTGATTATATCGAACTTGCTTATTTGAAAGCATATTTGACTTTTATTGCGTTTCAGTAAGGTTAACTGGATTACTTTTTTGCCAGTTTGTAGAAAATTAAGAAATATTTCAGTCCGAGGAACTGGAAAGTTTTGCGGAATACGTCTGTTTATCCATAAACAATTTAAATTTTAGACTTTCTTGATTGTTAGTTTCTTTGCATTAATGCTGGTACACAAAACATTCTTGTCATCAATTTTAAATATATGTCTATATGTAGGCTATATGATACTAAACACATTAACAGTCACCAGCTTTTTTGTTTGTTTCGTAAAGGTGTACAAAACCTATTTCTGATGATTTTTGTGTGTGGACAATGTGTTCAAAATGCCCCTCGGTGTCCTAACCTAGTTCATCTACAGGGTGTTACGCCTATTTTTTGTATCTTCAAACCACATATACATGTATATCAGTGTGAATCCCATACCCACCCCCACTCTTACTCCCTGGATTCCCAATCATTCGTTCCCACCGTACATTTTTCATGTATCTTTAAAGCCCCTCCTTTGGTTAGATTTAAATATCCTCTTCCTAGTCTGTATGCCCCCTTATCGTCCCCTTGCACCCTTTTGATGGAGGCCCTCAGATTCAGCCTGCCTACCTTTTCTATTTCCTAAGAAAGAAAACACCTCGAAAAAAAGAGGAAAAAAAGATGGACCCCTTGTTGTTGTTGTTATGATTTTTTTTTATCATTATAATTATTTCTTACGTGAGCTTACCAGCTGCATCGGAGGCCATTGCGGAAGTAACGGGGTTTCCCCTTTGTGTTTCGGTATTCGGCAGGGGATTATAAAATGGGTAAATGGTAAGAAAAGAGGAAGGAGGAGGACAAAGTAGGTTGGTAAATGGGTACGAGCAAGGGGTAAGGGGATCACTAAGGGGCCCGAGGTGGTAAGGGGTTATTACCGAATAAAAATGGCCCGAGTCAAAGGCGTATGTTTCACACATTCCCCATCTTATGCCCCTTATCCATGGTCAAAAGCATTGAAAATGGGTTTACGGTATAATAAACACGTTTATTATCACCCGAAAGCTACGCTCTATATGCGGAATTTTTATGTCGCTGGATAGGTGGCGCTGCGATCTTCATCAAAGCATAAATCTGGATCTATAGTCTAAATGGATGACATTTTGAAATCCATGTTCTTTTATGGCATTTTTACAGCTATCAACTTTAATGCCCTGAAATTAATACTACTAAAAAAATGTTGTTTGAATTGATAATTTGATGTCCATTTATTTGAAAAGAAATTCATGAAAAATCTATTGGAATTGAACATTCGAAATTACTCGGTAGGAAATTATTCATTTTGTCACTATTTAAATGATCAAAACTGAGAGGAGAAAATTATTTAAAAAAATATTTTCAATTTCAGCTTTATAGCCTATTTAAAAAAAAATTTCTTCTCATTTTTGAACATTTAAATAGTGAAAAATGTGTGAATTCGTATCGAGTCATTTTGGAATATTCAATTCTAATAGTTCATTTTTCCTAATATTTTCATAATAGGCATAATAGGCTATACGAAGTATTTCGATCGTGACATGGTTTCTTGAAGTTTGTTAAAATACTAATTTCCTTAAACTACGACTAACAAACTACAAGAAACGAAATCCATAGCTTGATAACTAGTTAATTTATTAATTTTATTTAATTAGTTTTGAATTTGTCCCAAATATTTTATTTCCTTTATATGGGTGATGTTTTCTTTATAATTTCTTGTTAGAATATAGAATGTCTTTGCGGTATTATTAAGTAACAATCTTAAGCTCTTGTGTTAAAAATAACTAAGTAATGTACATGTACTAGCTATTTAATATAAATTATGTCAAATTTCATTTCTTTAATTTCGTATACATGTAGTTATGATTTTTTTCTGACTGTAACAAATTTACGCTGTAGATTAATTTCGCATGAATTCATTTTTAATTTAAGTTGAAGATTTTTGATTACAGTATACATTATTTAAAATAAATAGGTGAGTTACTGCATAGCGATCCTGTACTGATAAAAAAATTAAGGAATCTTGAAGGATTAGATACATGTACATGTATTTCTAAAAATTCTGAGATGGATTTTGAGATTGCAAGAAGCACACAGTGTCAAACCCCTTGTCAAAACACAGAAATGCACCCTTTTACCCTCTTGGAAGCCCCTTAAAATGGCCTCGATGCGCCACATATGGTTCAAGGAGGCAGCGAGGGGCCAGTTGAGGGGGGGGGGGACGAAACATAGTGATGAACGGACAAGAGGCCCCGTAGGGTTGACCCTGTCACACTGTTATTGTTGTTGTTTTGGTGAGGGGTCAGTTTTACTTCCGACTCGGTGCAGGAATTCTCGGTACAAATTTTAAGTGGCTCTTAAGGGGCCCGACCAGGGTGATTTTGCCTTGAAATACGTTTAACCCTACTGCTACAGTAACAGACTCCGGTTAATGGGCTTACGGGTTCCACTTTTTTAAGTTTCTTTTTTTTAAATCGATTTATGTCTTTTTTTTTTAAATAAAAAAAAGCGGTTTCGGTCGTTAAAAACACTGTTGGAGAAAGGGGGAAATTCGCTAAATGTGACCATAATAAAAACACAGAAATTGGTGTTTCATAAACAGAGCTCGTTTAATAACAGGATGTGATCAATTAAAAAGATATCAAATGCCTAGTGCCTGGATGATAACTGATACATCCCAGATTTCTCAGATTGGTTTTAAGATGTGTCGTGGGTGGGACCAGGGCAAGAATTTGAATGTGAAGGCAGTCGAGTTTATTGCTAGCAGACCGATTGCTAGTAAACCCTCTTAAAGATTCCTTCAACCACTACTTAAAATTTCAAATAGTACTGATAGTACTGATTATTTTATAAGAATTGGAAGGAATCATGAGTGCCGGTTATTCGGAAGAATGAAAAAACAGGAAATCAAAACTTCTGTACCATTTCAGTATTTCTAATTTATTCATCATTAATGTTAGTCCTAGACTACAATCGGCCAGTTTCAGCTGTTGTAAAACTGTCAGAAATATTTCGTCTTCGTTTTCTCATATTGTTATATTTTATTTATTATAATTATTTGGCCTTTGCGGTTTGTTTAAATGGGTAACTTTTATTTCACCATCTGGCAGAAGAATTTGTAATACTTTTTTGGGGGATTTGCCAAATGGATTATGTTTATGATGAAATTTTACAACGTTATTTTCGATTACTGCATGAATAGTTGATTAATTTGCAGTAAAAGCATGAAAACCTCAAGTTGATTCATCTAAGTTGAAAACTTGTAGGTTTTTTAGTGTTTTTACACCTCTAGGATAGGCCTATACTGTAGATTGTTGTGATTGTTAAAAACTGTACTCGAAATTCGGATCGGAAAATTCGAAATAAGCTTGAATTGTAATAGTTGAAAGAATTGGTTGCATGTAATATGTAAATTACTCAATATAGCCCTGAGACTATCTTAGTTTATAGCCTATAGAGTACCAAGTTTGCTCCCAGGTTTAAATTGTAAACTTGCGCTATGATTTGCACGGCTCTAAGAGCTGCTTGGAACCACTTGTAGATGGCGCTTGGGTTTTTGGAATAGCTGCAATCGCACCCCTTGTTTTGGAATGTACAGGGTGCACACAAAGTGTTATTCAAACTTTTTTTATTTAGAAAATTATGTCATGCGTTAAGCCGAAATAAAAATAACTACGGGTTGAATTTCGATTTCTAAAAAAATAATACATGCAGTGGAAAGTTATTTTTTTTTTGCTCGTTTTTGCCTCGCTTTTAATTCGAACCCCTATGTGTTCTCCCCTCGACTCACCCCGGGTTTTCACCCCTCGTACGTACGCACACATGCGCGAGGGGTGCCCTCTCAATGACCCCTCGTTCTGCCTTTTGCTATTGACCACCACCACCAGCAGCAGCAATAACAGGTGGCTGCAGTGACGTTTTTTTTTTCTTGCAAGACCCCTACTTTTCATCATTCCTGTATTTTTTTTCTTCTTCTTATATCCCATCCCACCTTAAATCGTATACCCCCTCTTGCTCACCCTCTCCCTTCACATATGTCCTGCCTTTTAAAAACCACACGGATTATGTAACACGCTAAGAAGGTCCGAGTGCACGTGGAGCCACAGGGGGCGCAAGCGTCGCTCTTGGTACCGTGCCTTTATCACATCCCCTCCTCCCCTCCCCCTTGTTCATAAAACCTGAATCATGCTTTATCTGTTTAATGCATAACTCGTTTTCTATAAAGAAATTTGGAGATTTTCGCCCATTTTTTCCCAATAAAAAAGGTTTCACTCATTTTTCTTGGCCTTCTCACGGGGTTTTGTCATGAACTCCCTCCCCTAGGATAGCCCTTTAATGCATCTTTTATTTCGGGAATGCAGATAGAATCCTCCAGCATATTTTTTGATAAGTTCATATAAATATACTTTGTATGCTTGGTAGGGACATCCATAAAAGGATAAAACACTCAATTGCAAAGAAACTGGCCCACCTAAAGGTTTTAAAAAATGTATGTACGTACCAAGTAGATTAACTTATTTTAAAACATTTGTGGTAAAATTAATATTGTGAAATGAAGAAATATTGTTTTCCCAATTTTTTCTCTAGTTTTAAAAACTTAATTTGTCCCATTTAAAGCATTTATTCGTTTCAGTGCTTTTATAAACCGAAAAAATAGTTTTTAAAATGCAAATTCTGGTTTTTGATTTTTTTTTCCAGTTTTTTCTCTCTCATTTGAGGGTATTATTTTCAATTTTCCGCTATTCATTTCAATTGGAAAACAAGCTCTATGAATCAAAAGTAATACATGTATTATTGTGGCAGATTTGCATTAACCCTCTTGAAAATATGTCTAGAAGAATATTTTATTCAGCGAAGGTTCGTGGTAATTTTTTAATCGAATCCTTGATGTTTTTTTTTTCCAGGGATAATAGTCCCGCATATTTTGCTAACCCCATGTGCCATTTATCATGTGACAAATGTGCTTTTCAGTGAATCAATGGTGTGATGTTGATTCGTTATCTAACCTAAATCTCGTTCCTTTGATCTGTTTTGCTACCCCCCACCTCATCCAACTTTCCCCAATCTCACGTTAAATAGCGGGCATTTCAATTAACAAATTATTCTGCTAAGCCGATACAGGTGTTTCGTGTGCTTAAACACGGAAAAACGTTTTAGTTACAGCTTATATTAACAAATTGCAGTTTCATTTCCATTGCAAATTGTGTATTTTGTAACTGGGTTGAAGGCATAATGAAACTGTTTTGTGCTTGGGAAACAAAAATGAAGATTTACACACACTAGTGTGGAATTGGCATCTCAAGTGCAAAACTGACGCATGAGTGAAGTTAGCATAAATTTACCAGCACATTTTGATTGAAATTTCCTTTGTTAATGATTTTTTAAAAGTTGAGTTTTAAAGAAAACGACGAACAACGGAATAATTTCAGCGCTTTATAACTTGGCAGCCAAATTTAAAATTAAGATCAACAATGCCTCTATGAAACCGGGAATTTTTTAATCCTTAAACTCAATTATCTTCTCTCTTAGTCTTTTCGTGAAAAAAACCCATTGAAATTTGTGGCAAGATTTTGAGCAGGACAATTGAGTCTGATCTCTAGGTTTTTGTGCCTTCAGCGCCATCTTCATACCCGATGAGACAATTGAATAGAGAAATAACAGTACTTTTGTACTAAATGGGGACGAACTATTATGATCGATTATTAATTATCCGAAGTAAATAACCCTTGAACTGTGAAAGAGTCATTCGGGTCAGTCTGTGAAAACTCGTAAACATCGCTTGAATTCAAGTTTAAAAACGTTACGTTTTTTAGATGTAATGTTTTTGTGGTCTGAATTAGCTGAAAGTTGTTTTATGCGTGCTGATGTGTTAATTGTCGGCATCTTTCTGTGTATTAACGCTATGAATTTATACCATTATTTTACGGAGATCTCTAACCCTAAATTACTGCTACTTCATATGTTTTCCATGCCAAAAGTCACGAGTAATAAGTTTTTCAATGTATCAGTCAGTCTGGCATTTATTTAAAATTTCCAGATTTCCTTGAGAATGTTCAAATGCTGTATATATTGCATTTTAAATAAGAAGACATTTATAGACCACTTTTTACCAGAATTTTCCAGAGATTACTCAAAAATTATTTGAATAATGTTCATTTAGCGTTTAAGAGAAATAAAACTAATAGGCCTACTTTTTTAAAAATATAGTCAATACAATTTCAGAAAGTAAATTTGACCCACCGCTGGCCTAATTGAAAGTTAGTTCAGATATGTTGATCATTACAGGTGTTTTATGTCCTCACGTGTAATTGACGTTTAATGTTACTTGAAAACCACTCTCCATGATAACGTTGTTAGACCCATGGGTCGTGCTTGGGTGAATCAAAATTCAATTTAAATATTCACTTGTTATTTGCATGTAAAGGCGGTGTTTTGATTTCAAATAAAGATGGCAAATGACGTGTTTACCGTATATTTTTTTAATATCGTTGGGTATAAAAACTAAAGTCAAGATAAATACCGTGTAATGCACATTGCGTGTATAAGCCTCCATAAAATAAAAACAATTTGAAATTAATGCACACACCCCTTCGGCCTTGTGTTACCCACCTTATACAGGTACATGTAAAACACGTCCATTTTAGGTGCATCCAGCTCGTATAAAAAAGATCACATTTTCTGATGTAAGAAAAAATGCTGAAAGCAGCAACAGGTGCAAGATGGAGAGGCAAAGATCCTGCCCACCGCCTTACAATAACATTTCAAAAAACCCACCTTTTTTTTCGCCTGGCTGTTTTTTTTATAAGATCGTAATTTCATATTCGTATTGTAATTTTATCTTCTCATGCAACATTTGACACTGTGTGCATGTATGTTGGAAGAGGGGTTTTTATGTGTATCGCTGTTAGCCCTCGATTTCGGGAAGAAAATTATGCATGCAAACGAAAAAAAAAATTGACAAGAAAACTGCTGCAATGAAAAATGAGATTAAATAAAATAACTGCAGTGTATAGTGACCGAACCAAACATGTTTATAAATGCACATTATTGATGGACACGCAAAGGTTAGCTTTTTCTATCAAGTGACATCTATTAGCAAATATGAACCCCCAAATGGTTTTCAGCTTTTTATAAGGCATACTTTTCGTGAGTATTTGTTATATTGGGTATTATATTGTTTAGGAAATAAAATACCCAACAAACACATTGGTTATACATCTTAGATAGCTGCTAAATTAATTTAAATTACTGTCGGTTAATTACGTGGAATGAAATCGTGTTGATGAATAATTTGATACTATAAAAATTGTTTGAAACGCAAAATTTAAGCTGTTTTTTTTATGTTATTTGGCATTTATTGGGAAACAAAAACCTACAAATGGTATATTATTTTTTTTAAATACTTTTATTAGTATTTCTGTTCCATTATTATTGTGTCATTATTTATTATTGTATATTAATGTGTTCAAAAAATAAAATAACATAACCAAGTCGCTGCAAAATTAATTGAAATTGATGTTGGTCAGTTATGTGGAAGGAAAGCCTGCAGATATTATAAAAATTGTTTAAAAAAAAATTAATTTAAAACAAGGTGTCAGTGCTGGGTTTTACCATTGCATGTTTCGAGGATTATAGACCTTCATAGTGATATGATATACTGTACTGTCAAGCGATACAGCGTACAGTTTCTTATGCTCAATTATGGGGGAAGTTTATAATAAAGTTTTCCAGAATTTAATGAGGTGCCGACATCCAGATTGCGTTGAAGGATAGAGCAATTTAATAAACCGTTTGCAGTCGATATTAATTCCGAAGAAAGAAAAAAATGCGTTTCACCAGAATATTGTATCTATTCTGGCGTTTGATTTTGACATTGCGACCTTTGATATGAAATACAACCTAATTTATAAATTGCAAGCGACGGCTGGATTTAAATATGAAATCATTTCGTTATTTCCAGGAATTTATCAATCGTCGTTTTTAATTACTGTGATTTGTTAAGGTCAAATATACCAATTGAATACTTGATTAAATTGAAACAGAAAGAAATCGCTGAAAACTAGGCAACAGACGTCAGAGTGAACTGGGTCAGTTCATTCACATTAAGTTTAAGTCGATGGATCATTTAAATTAACGCAAGTCTTAGCATTTAAAAACACATTTTAAACAAGGTGCCTCCTGGTTTACTTGGTCCACCGTCGGTGATTTTTCTGTTTTTTCCGTATTTTTTTTCGCCACTTCTCTGCCGAAATTAAAATGGGACAAGGACTTAACCCTCCGAAACCGGTCCTGTATTAAACGTGTGATTAAACCCGCGAAACATGGCTTTTAATTATGCCTATGAATTTTAATTGTTCGTTTTTGATAACAATTTCAGGCTTTTTGGGTGGCTTTTTGCAGTGTCCCTCCTTACCGCTCCTTGCATTCCTCTATCGCGAGGCCAGAGGTAATTGATGGCAGGCGCAATGGATACTGGTAGTCAACGAAATTTGCATTACAAAATTTCAGATTTTCCTGGAATTTCCATGAAGGTTTTATCCCGAAAATGGCGAAAGCAAGTCAGTTCTCCGCCGTATTGTTTTACTCCCTATAATGCGGCAAAGACCCACGTTTGACACTTTACTTTATGAGCTTAAATATTTCATTCAGATTTTTTTTAAATCTTAAATTGTTCCATTAATAGATGATTTAATGAGCCCGAGAAAGGACTCGCTAGCCTTAATGTACAATAATTTCCAAGATAGTCACGTTGCTTCCAAAAAAATAAGGAAACTTAAGATTTCTGCTAACAGTAACTTCCGGTTTGCAATTATTGTCCGATCCTGCGATTACCTCCTTGAGTTGTTTTAAACAAATCCAGAATTCCTCAAATTGAATATAAATGACTTACATGTATTGGGATTGGAAAATAAAGTGTCTAAACAGTGACGGATGCATCATGGCGGATGACGTGCTCTTATAGCCCTGTCGCATTAAATAATTGAGGAAATTTCTCATCATCCATTTTGACAAAATGCCAATTAAAATGATTTGGCCATTTTGCTGGAACTATTAGTGCTGGATGATTAATTGAGCGCCCCCTACGGACACGTGACCATCGCATTTAAACGCCCGTATGCTGGACTCGTAACAGCATATACGTTGTACATGTATATCCAATCTCAATTTGACATTTTCCTAGCCACCATGAGGGCCACTTTGTCCACTTTTCATTCTTCCAAAAACCCCTCACCACCACCGCCTCCATCAGGCCTGTGTCATTATCGCTGTTTTTGTTTAATTACTGACGTCAAGTGCATAATAGGTGGCACCACCATCTCCCCAACCACCATTCGCGTGCACTTTAAGCATGAATACCCCCTTAGATTGCGTAACAATTGTCATTACCCACCTTCAACGTTTCGTTTTGCACGCGAGCCTAGCGCCTCATTTTTTATTTTTTTTAAAAATTTACGTGCATGGCCGTTGGACTTGTGCTAACCAGCTATAAACCACTCGATATTTTTTTATCCCTATTCAATGTGTTTTTTTTAGTAGTTTTCATTATAATACCGTAACGAAACAATGGATTTTTTCTGGGTATAATAATAGCGCACTTTAATATTATTCATCTCTTTTCTCTCCTCGCATTGTCATTGCAACTCGCGTTTTTACCTGTCTGCTGGTCAAGTCTTTTCAATGGGACACATCCGGCTCTGTACGGTACCATTCATGGATTTTGTATCGGAGGTCATTAAGTATGGCGCCCGTGAGGTGCGAAGGCTAATAATAACTGAGGTCTATTCAACGAAAAACGCATGGCCTACTTAATATCATAGTTCTCTGTGCTAAGGGTGCCTTTTGTTGCTTCTTGGTTCGTCTTACTTTTATTGTTTTGGTTCATTATTTCTTCTGGCCATCTGTCCCTGCGTTTTTATCCTTCACTTTACAGTGATAAATGCTCTGCGAAAATGTACTTCAAAAACTAAATGTTTTAGTAATTCATCCTCTGAAAATACTGTTTCATTATAAAAAAAACCAATGTCTTTCAATAACACTAAACTGTCCTTTTTATGGCCCCATACTGAGTGACGACCAATTCTGGGGTGTAAGTTCTGTAGTTTAATGTAATTTTCTGTGGTCTTTGCATTTTTGCCTATGATTTCATTCCTCAATTCACAAGGAACAGAGATTTACCTCTTCAATGATCATAGAATTTTCGTAGTTTTCTTTAAAAAAACTGTTTGAAGGCTTTTTCACCTGAGAAATTTGTGAGACATGTTGATCATTAGAAGTATTGGTGCCAATCACTTCCATTTATACGAACATCAATAAAGATGGTCCGGGAAACGGATTTAACAAACGTTTCCTGAGTTTAACCTTACTACATATACAGTATATACATGTACTTGTATAAACACTTGTATGCTATCCAATTTCGTATATAAGAAGAGAACACGTTTGTTTGTTTTTTGGAAATTTTGTGCATTTAAAAAATATCAGTCATCATTCCTTGTTTTCCCCCTACAACAATTAACTGCGAATATACGTTTCGTGACAGTGCTATCTATTTTAATGAAAACTATCGAAGACATGGTTTTCTTACGATATGAATATTATGTTTAAGACGTCGGTAGCAGTAATGTACATGTATATAGGATGTCATTTTTGTACCGCATTTTCCGGAAACATCTTGTGTAAAGTATTAAATTTTAAAATTGTTGTTACCATAAATGCTTTTGTAATTTATAATGCTGTCCAATGGGAAAGTTGCCCATGCACAAAAAATCATCGTTGATGGTGAATGTGTGCCGAGTTTTAGAGAAAACTGTGTAATTATCATGCTTTCCACGTGGATTTTCTTTAATCAAAAGCGTTTCATAAATCAGGTAGCTTTACATTGAAAGATGCGTTTATAACATACCGTATAACATAGGTTGTAAACGACAATAAGATCCAGATATTAATAAAAATGCTCTTTTACATTTGCCCATAACCTGAATTTTCCGGCAATTTATGCTGAAGGTTTAATTATCGTTCAGCATTAATAGCTGTATCACAGTCTTCCTTGTGTTTAGAAAAATTCGTTAGATATCGACCTTACAATTAAATTTGGTTTGAAGATTGCTGCAACTAACCACTAAACGTGATATTGAAGTTGTTTATCAGCATCTGAACATAATTATACGTTTAAAACAAAACAACAGGATGCTAAAAGGGAAGAAATGATAACCTTTTTTTAACAACTTGCATCACTGGTGCTTTTCAGAAAAGGTGTTTTTTCTTACCACTACAAGAAGTTATTATAAATGCAAAACACTTTCATTTTCGTTTGTTTATTTCCTTTACAGGGATAATGTAAGTGATACTGTAT
>JAQIXS010001604.1:0-28487 GCA_034700785.1 Rossiulus vilnensis | reverse complement strand
TATGGGCTCTGAGTAATACCTAATCTGTCCAACGACCAATTCATGCAAAGAAGTGATTACCTGCAAGATCTCATAACATTTGACCAAGCAATCTCAGGGTCGAATTTTCAAAGCAGACAAGATCGTGATGTTTACTGCAGCAAACCTCAGGTACGTGCGCGGTGTCAAAAGTCAATAAGCGCAGGGAAAGTATGCCAAGGATGAATTTACGTCCGAATCAATTCAACCTGGAGTAGGCCTACTTAGTGGCAACTGATCTTACGGTTGCACTGAGAATTTCAACCAGTGCTTGAGGGTTTAGACCAAGGGCCTCAATGATGAGTCCATGAAGATCCTAGAAGTAAAGGTCACGCTGAGACGCCCACAACCTGAATTTGAACGCAGTCTGCAGCGGAACACACGAACCACACATCACCCCATTACCAAAATTCACCAATTTTTTTTTTCCAGAAGAACATTCTCTTACCTCGCAGTCTCGCTCATCTCCGTTGAATGTTGGCGAGCAGGGCAATTTCTTGCAGGTCGCGAAGCAGCGCATACTGGCCAAAAACAAACCCAGAAGCTAAACCCGCACCAATTAACCAGGCCTAGAAATCACCCGAATCAAAAATGCGGAATTGCGGAACATTCCACCACCCATTGTTCCAATTCTGGAACATTCGTTCGAAATCCAGTGGTCACACTAACGCAGCTAGAAATTGCACGCCTTGAAATCGGGGCTTAAATTCAGCCGAAGAAACACTAAGAAGTGGTGTCAGCACAATCGGCGGTAACACAGCTGTAAATTGGGTTGGTTTTTTTTCTACGCCAGTTCGGACGACGAAAAATGAGCGAAGATTAGGCTTACCTGAGTGGTTTTGCGTCGGGCGCAGCTGCCCCTTTCAAATAATCCGAGGGGGACTTGCGAGAAGACGCTGCCGACTGACTCAGCTCCTCACGGGCGGCATAGGCGACCGTCGAAAGCGAAAGAAACCGCGACTGCCGGTCAAACAAATCCCGAGAAGCGATTTCTCCTACGAGGAAACGGACTGATGGCGGTTCCCAAAAAACGTCAACAAAAATCGGGGCGCTGATGACGCAACGCTCGAGCCCAGCGCCATCTCCGAAGGCAATTTTCAAGCTTTTTCGACCTGGAAATCGATCGCGACCGAAATCGCGGGGCAATTTAACGGCATTTTAATCTTAGTTTCACAGAAAACTGCTTTCATTTCGAACCCAAACAACGTCTCAAAATAAAACCTTAGTCATTCGCCTGGCACGCGCTGCATGTTCGAACGCCAATCCGGTAGCGGAAGCGCCGTATCTTCAATGACCTTCAGGACAATGCTGAAGGTCGCCAGAGGTCACACGTGACATTACGTCACGATGTTTTGGCACGTGGATCATCGCCAGTGCTCACACATGAGCAACACTGATACATCTGACTTACAACGAAGGCATACTGAAATATTGATGCAAAATTACCAAAAAACTGCTGTAATGCGGTCAGCAAACGAGCCCAATGCCAATGTTTGCTCTACGGTTGCCGAAGCGAATTGGCAGGAAATTATTTCTCGTGCCAAATTCTGGACAACGAATCAATAGATAATTCAGTCAATTTGAAAATTAATTTCTAGAGCAATATTTGTTCGCTGTCACATTAGGGTCTCACCGGAAATATGTCCTTCTGCGCAATTTTTATTTCATCAGTATGATGGTTGTCATGCTGATCTTACACGATCATTACTAAGTGACATTTAAGATGATGCTACCCATATCAACCAAAAACCGTTACTCGATAACTTTTTAGCCGTACACTCATGTTAAATTCACATTATTACTGGCAAACATTCAATTTCAGTTTAACTTACACGAGCATTAGTAATGTCATTGTCAGGTAACCGTGTAAGTAATGATCGTGAAAGGTCTGCTATAAGGATGCCCATTATGCCAACAAGTTTTCCCCCATTATTTTCGCTTCAAATACTTGTCATAAAAGTTAAATTTTACATTTTCTTAATTTACTACGTTTTTAAATGCTCATTACAATTGCTAGAGTACAAATTTACGACTGCAAATTAGTGCTTAATTCGAAAAATATATGCAATCTTTTTCGGAGGATGCATTAGTTTATTTTTAAAATTTAATTAGTAAGAAATAAATGGGACTTATTAAAATAAAAAATTATGCAGGCCCTAGTGAACAGTCAATTTTACACGGCAAAACATTAATTTGGCTATTATACGAAGTATTTCAAGCAAAAAACCCTTCCAAGTCGTTCATTAAAAGTTTGAAAAATCTTCAAATGAAATATATGTACACTTTACGTCATTTATGAGAAAGCACATTTTGCACCAGACGCAGCAGGCACGAGCACAACTATACGTTAAAAACAATTTGGGAAATAATAAAATATAAAATGTTTAGGATTCACGTCGACCTTTTCCGAATGGTGTATTTTCCTTTCTGAAGCTGAGAGAGGTGCACCCTGGCTTTAGAGTGGTCCAGCGTTTTCCTCATCCAAACCTGAAATTTGAAGGGAGAAAAGTCACGTTTTGTGGTCAGACGCACGCTGCTCGAATTCGTTACCGCTGTCGTTCTCACCTCAGAGTTGGCTATGGTCAAAATTATTCCGGCATACTTGCCGGTTTCCTTGGACTCGACGTAAACTGGCTGCCCCCTCTGGAACCTAAGGAGATCGGAAAGAGTCAAGGGATTTTTGAAACATTCCGTAACGATCTGCGTTAATTTCTGACCAACCATCTCTTGTCATAGTAAAGTCGGCAGTCTTCTATTCTGACGTCTGACATCGTAACCTCCGGCGTCGTGATCAACGCATCTGAAAACAACATTAAACGTAAACATCCCGTCTGGCAACACAGTTTCGACTATCCATTAGAAAATGTACTCACGTTCGATGGTGGGCTTCTTTAGAACCAGAGGTTTTCCCTGAAACAGTTACAAAATGCTGTTTTTCCAATAAATGTGAAAGCAGCATCATGCGCATCGGTTACTGATTGTTCATTAGAGGCGAAACAAAGGAAGCAATTTCAAAATTTCCAAACATCATACCTTGTTCAACAGCTTCAGATCATCTATAATTTGATTATCGTCTAGCAGATAATTCAGCTGAGGTGCCACGATTAAGGTAGAATCGATATGTTAACACAAAATGTATTTAATCTCATTTAGATCAATAAAATAAAGGTGATAAACTTCACCTTCAAGAAAACAATTTGAGTTAATAAACTAAGCAAAAAGTTCTTGGAATAATTGTAGTTTATTTGATTTTCGAAATACGCATAAAATCACGATTTGAAGGTTTGGGACGTTGAAAAACATGACTAGAAAGTCAAAAACAAGCGCGGAAACGAGATTGGTGTTAAATGCTGAAATTTGGTAAAAAAAAAAAAACCCAGGAAATTGGCCGCAAATCTGAAAAACTTTAAATACACGCCACGTAAGGATATCAGGTGAAGTTTTTCTCCGCTTTTCCGGTAACGGTACGGGATCGTTGGGGCGGCGGCGCAGTTTTCTCGTGGTGACGGGCTTCACCTCCATGGAATCTTGTGGACAACCAGAAGACAGGAAAAAAAAAGGAAATCAAAATAAAAGCAGGACCAACAAAAAAAATGCCGTTTGAGAGTGAAGACTAACAAAAACGCAGTCCTTACCACCAGTAAACTCCATCGTTAGTCGCTCGTTTTCTATGGTCTTTTTCTTTTCTTCTAAATCTACAATTAGGCTCTCTCGCAGCTCGATTTTCTTCTCCTTTGATTAGAAAACTGGATTAATATCTCTCTCCGTAACGCAATTACCAATTATTTCAACCAGTAAGAAGCCCACCTCGAATTCTCTGGCTGCAGCTTTCTTTTCGTTGATGTACTCCCTTTCGACACATTCCAACTAAAACGAAATTTGAACATTTTTTTGACATCCTCAATTTGGCAATCGTGTTTAATGTACTGGAGTTTTAACAACTTACTTCATATTTGTGAAATATATCGTTGATACGCAACCGTTCTTTGTAAGCCTGGTCCAATTTCTTCATCCTTTTATTATACTCCGGGTGAACTCCTTCCTTCAGCAGCTGCAGCTGCTTACGTAAGCTCTGCAGTTTTTCTTGGTACATCCTGAGTGACGAAGGATCATTACACATAGGGAAATCATAAAACTGCCTCTGACATTTATAGCAACATTATTCCACGTACTGTTCTTTCATCTCTGTGCATGCCTCTTGCTTCACCTTGTCAGTTTCACTGGCGTCTTCAGTGTCTGTAAAACGATAAAATGGGAACGTGAAAACGTTTTCTTGGTCTGTGCATGTGATTAAATGATCCATAACAAGATCATAACATTTTAGAAAATAAGTGCAGCTTATACATAAGCAAATACAGTACAGGATACTACAGCTGGCAAACATTACTTTTTCGCTTACTGTACACAACCATTAGTAATGTTGTTCCAACCTTTAAATCACTCTTGGACTGAATTTTAATTCACTTGATAAAACTGTAGTTTTAGATCTTAAAAATTGGCAAGCAATTTAATTCACATCTTTACCACTGCCAAATTGAACAAGAACAGAACACAAGAAATTCTAGAGCACAAAACCCCTAGAGCATAAAACCTTTCGAAAAAACCCTGAAACAAATGTCATTCTCAGAAGGTAATGATATCAGTAATTATCGTTAAAGGTCTGCTATAAAGTTACAAACAATCCAAAATTAGCACTAGTGGGCTATATTATCAACGGTAAATTTCCATTCTTTTATGTTTATGCAACTGCTCCAGCCATCGACAGGAACCCAGAAAGCCAACTTGTCTACGTACGTACTGACAGTTAGTTTCCAATCAAACTTCAAACTTCTATAGCAGACCTTACACTATCATAAATGTCCTTACCAAGATGACATCATTACTAAATACTAACTATCGTGTATGATAAACTGAAAAGGAATACTTGGTTGGTAACAAGTAACAAATGAGTGGAAACGCCCTGCAGATCTGCCAATGATCCGGGTAAGCTTTGTATCTCTCATTGAAATAAAAACTCAACAAATGCGCGCAGGGCGTTCCCACTGCCCAAGAACAACCCAGGCACAAGTTCACACAAGGCACTGATAACAGATGACAGCGAAAATAAAACACTGGAAAACGTCTAGTTTGAAAAGAGGATGCCTCTCCTGCACCAAAACTGCGACAGGCAAACCAGGAGCAAATAAAAACAGCCTCATTTCACCAGCTTCACTTTCACCATCGCCTGACGAGCTACGTGTCAGGCATGAATCTTCAAGATTCACACGCACCGGTCGCAAAACGCATCTTTACGAAAAATCCACAAGCTGGATTTCAAATCTGAACGTCCAGCACGACCAAGGTCGGCCTTTCCCCAAAACTGGAAAACAGCGTTCTAGAACGCGGCATTCCAGAAGGGAGCATTCGAAACCGAAAATGTTCTCGAACGCCGCCACGCACTGTACCTTCTGCCATGGAGCTAGCTTTGGGTTTCAGGATTTCAGGAAGGGTGTGGGCCGCCAGAAACGACTCCTGATGATTCCGGGAGTGTTGCTTGAAGTGCTAGATTTTATCACGCTGGCGATCGCTTGTTGCCAAGGGTGGCGGGAGGCAGGGAGCGCGCACTCTGGCGAGCACCGAAGGCAAGGCATGCTGCTAGAGTAAATAAACAAGGAACACTGATGCAGGGCAGGGGAGGTTGCTCACCTTCGTCCGAATCGTGGTCGTAGAGGGCTTTCTCGTAGACATCGTACTGGTCCAGGCTGTTCTCCTCGTCCAACTCGCGCTCCTCGCCCGTTCCCAAGCGCATTTTTCGCAAATTTCCTTTCGGCTGCAGCGGCGATCTGTAACACAACAACGCCATGGCCGACGACGTGACGTCACTCCGGCCCCGCCTCCCCCGCGTGAAGTCCCCTGCGGCCTCCCGGCATGCAGCGCGACTCGTGCGGGGCATCACGGGAGCGGGCGGGATTTTCGAAACAAATGCGAAATGCTCCAAACAAGAAGACTTTCATTTGGAAGAATTGGTTATAACGATAATGATAATAAAAATTATTCCAACAAGGAAACGAATATTTGGCTATAGTGTGGTTTATAGGGATTTACGATCGGCAAACAAACCGAATGCCGCACGTGGCCTCGTTCGAAAAAAAGTGTTCGGCTTCTCGCAATACAGGGTAGCCATGCACGGAAGCCCTGTTTGGGCGGTTATGGAATTTGGTTAGG
The DNA here is from genome assembly GCA_034700785.1 of Rossiulus vilnensis. Classification (NCBI taxonomy): domain Eukaryota; kingdom Metazoa; phylum Arthropoda; class Diplopoda; order Julida; family Julidae; genus Rossiulus; species Rossiulus vilnensis. Next base: position 22,265 of record JAQIXS010001604.1, on the reverse strand, counting down.
TTAATTTAGTTTACGTTAAGTTAGGTTAGGTCAGGTTAGGTTAGTTTAGTTTACGTTAGGTTAGGTAATCAGGTTAGGTCAAGTAATCAGGTTAGGCTCGGTTCAGTCAGGTTAGGTTAGATTCAATTAGGTTAGGCTAGGTTTAATCAGGTTAGGTCAGAAAAGTCGAAAAAGACATGTACGATGGCAAGCCGCAATGAACAAGAGTCATGCAGGGAAGCTCCTATTTAGTGTTATTTTGTGATTATTTTTTCATTTTTTATATTACAATCTCGTTTCCGCGCTTGTTTTTAACTTTCTAGACATGTTTATCAACGTCGTGATTTTATGCGTTTTTGGAAAATCCAATAAACTACAATTATTTTGGAATATTTACATTCTACAATACATGCTCCACTTACAAATACCCAGTGAAATCTAACAATTGTAAACAGATACGATTAATAGTTACGCATTAAAATGACAGTGATGGGTTGTTGGTTTAGTATCAAGCGGTAGTAATTTTTAAAGCATGGAAGTTTGATCATGTTGTGTTTGAAACTTGCAAGCTTTGCAATTTGGTATTTTGGTAGTTTTTATCCAGACACAGTCTGGAAGTTTAAATGTTTTTTTTTTAATGTCTTGCGGTTTGGAAACAGTGTTGAGCAGTTTTGCAGTCTACCAATCAAATAATTGGAAATCTTTCGAGGCTGGATAATTTGATAGTCAGGCGTTTCGGCAATTTTGATTGTTAGTTGGGCTGGAAGTTTTGGAAGTTGAGCAGTTTAGCAGTCAAGCATGTTACTTTGAAATACATGTATTACTTTTTTCTACACAAACTGAAATACAAGACCCATTTTTCAAAACCGTTTGTATGCATGATTGATTGCACGTTTCAACCAACTTTTATTAAATCGAAATTATCATCCATACCTGCTCATCAAATGTAAGCAACATTTTCCAAAGATTCAAATTGCAGTTTTACAGTTCATTTCCTTACAGTTGAGGTGCTTCTTCGACGACGCAGTATTCCTGAGATGAAAAACGGCAACTAAAAAAAGTAAATTAGATTAGAGAAAAGAGGAATTTCCAGAAGGCCTCGTCCTATAACAACATTTTCACTTCGATCCTGTACACGCATTGTGTTGAGTGCCTGCCTTCATTGAGATTTTCTGCTGAAAATAATTCGATTTCCATCCGTTTTTTTTTTGTATTTGTGTGATTTTTCCCCATTCGCATCCCTCGGGTTATTTGGCGTCTTCACTCTTTTGGCATTTTTGTGAAGACGCCTTTTGTGCCACGTAAACAGACAACAGGGTCCCCCCTTTCCACCAGGCCCATTGTTAAGCTGCGTCCCTTTGTCTCCCCCTCCTTTATGGGGGACCCCTTTCTTTTTTTTCGCTTTCATTCGTCGAAATACCCCCTCAACAAACACTCGTATCAAATCACCCGAATTCGCGAATGATAGAAAAAAGAAGTGATGACTTTGTTGGATTTTGTGCTCGTAATTGCATCGAGATGAGTCACGGGTGAGGGCGCCAGCATCGACGAAAAGGTTTTGGGGGTGGAGAAACCTTGACCTGTCCGGGATAGTCCGGGGTAACCGTCTTATGCGAGGTGTTTTTTCCTTTCTTTTTTTTAACATAATTTTCATGTCTTGATGAACTTCTCTAACTTAATTTTGCAAAGTGTATTTTTTATTACATTAATTTCATGTTTACTTACTACCTTGATCCCTGTCACTGTCTTATGCAGGATGTATTTTATGCATAACGTCCACTTTACGTATTGTCTCGATGCACTTCACTATTTTAATGAAGCAAAGTACCTTGATCTATGTCACTGATAAGCAAGCTATTTTGTTTTGTTTAATTTTTGTTTTAGAAAAAATTGCCAATATTTACTTACTGTCTTAATACACTTCACTATCTTAATTAAGCAAAGTGTATTCTGTTAAATTTATTTTGAATTTTACTTTCTGCATGCATCCATGTCACTGTCTTACGCAATGTATTTTATTTGATTTTTTTATAGAAAATTTAAATATTTGCTCGCTGTTTTGATACACGCCACCATCTTAATTGTGCAGGTTATGTTTTTGGACCATTTTAATGTCTACTTACCGTCTCAATGTACATCACTGTCTTAATTATGCAAGATGCATGTTTTAGATTACTTTCATGTTTACTAACTGTCCAGATCCCTATCACTGTCTTCACAATTCAGCCAACTTCCGGTCACGTGCTTGCACAACCGCTGTCTTACATCGTGTCTGGTGATTTAAAAGCGTGTAAAACATTTGTTTGAGGAGGGTGGGGGGGGGAAGTAGAGTGAAATTATTGGAGCGCCACCTGGGGGTGTGTGGCTGTTGTGATTTAAGCTGAATGACAGCTCGCAACTGGGCTTTTCTTAATGCGATATTGATTGGGAAAACTTGCTTCGCCTATCATCCACTCCACTTAATCCACTCCAATCCCAGTTGATAGCATTTTGAGGGGGACATGACAATCCCCCCCCTCTTTTCGCCCACATTGGCTATTCTCCCATAAGTTGAAAGCGCACTGATGCTGCAATGATGTTGGCTTGTCCTGGTGGGAAATTTGGGGCCTTGTTTCAAGATGGTAAGGGCACGGTAAGGGGTGTAGCATGACGTGGCCGATTGGCAGGTAGCATTAAGGAGGAGAGGGGGAAGATGCCCCCCCCCTTCATCCCAGGTTTTCAATTGCTTTTCAATCTATCATTTTTGATAAGTTTGTCATCGAGATGGATTATTTTTTGGGGTGGGAAAGGGGGAAGTGATGCCGAATTTGGGGGAAAAAAATGTAGACGAAAATTTCGGGTTTATGTCGGCGCAAAATGCATGGAAAGACCCCTAAAGGTTGAAAACGTTATTTTTCATACAATTATTTAGCCTAGTTTCGTCGTAACAAGTTTGGTAAACTAATTATTACCAAATGACTACCACTGTCTCTTTCTTCGAAAGTGTCTCAACCTTGAATCGCGAATGTTGAGGTCGAGGATGCTTGAGGTGTAATGTTCTTATTTAAATTTACTAATCATTTTTGTTGTAGGTTGCATAATGTTTTTTTTTCAACTATTCTCATTTTTTCATTTTAATAAACTAGACATTTTCGAATTACAAAAGATAATGCAGACCCTAGTAGGCAGCCAATTGTACACGATAAAAAAATCAATGCTTTAAATACTTTATGGAAATGTATTTTCCAAAACGTATTTAAAAAAAGCAAACAACGTGGGAGAATGTTTTTTGCATGTTGGGCATCCTTTTGACTCAGCCTGCTTAATGAAGCCAAATTGTAATTTTGAAAAGTGTGCGATAGATGACGCCACCATTCACGCTGATCCACAGAACAAATTACAAGATGAGGGAAAAGCCCGTAGTTGGATAGAGTGGTGGTGTTCACATTTCTTACAAAATTACCTTTTTATTAGGTCATTCGTTTCAAAGAAATGTTGCATGAAAACAATTAATTAAGGGCCGGTTGCCCCTACAAAAGTTAAGCCAAAACTCAAGGTAAACCCCTAGTTTAAGAAAAACCATTGCACCACAGCAGCATATAACCATGGAATAACCATGAGGAAGGTTAATCCAGCTATTAGGCAGGGTTAATCTAATGTTTCTAATATAATGCAATTTCCCCAGAATTTCTAGCTGCAATGGCTATCTCCACCTTCAGTTAAAAATCCCCATTTCCCAAATGAAAATCATTTGTAATCATTTTTCATCTTCAGTCAATGATCTGGAAATCATCTTAGAATGATCAGAAACAGCCATGTACTGTATACTAAAATGTATTAACTTTGACCTTACATGCTATCATTGTTACGTGTAAACGATGTTATTTTAGATTGAAATTTGACGTCATTTAGGCTGAAAGGGATTCAAATGACTAATTTAAATTTTTTTTTTCCGGATTCGATCCATTCTTGGATTAAAAAAGGAAGTATTTACTGGCTAAATTTTTGGAACTGCATCCGAGACATGCACTTCGGGGGAATGGATTCACTCTCAGCGGCGCAGTTGATGGCGGTGTAAAAACGATTTTCGTGTAAAACCCGGTCATTTATTTGGGTCGTAAACGCAGCCCCCCCATCGTTTACTTTTTTTGAAAAGGCTATCATAGTGAGAAAGCGACCCATTACGGTTTAAAAAAACACCTAAACCCGCTCTCAATTTGCGAATTGACACGAGTGAGAACACCTGAGGATCCTCTCCTGGAACGCATCCAATTGCGACGGATGCCACTGGTGTTTATGTGTTGTGCATAAAAGACGGTATTTAACGGGTCCACTGGATGCTTTTAGCCAAAATGCATTTTGGAAAAAGCAAGCAACGGAGCGAACAGGCGTTAGGAGGTAGCAGAAGGGTACAAAATGCGATTGGGGCGCCCCCTGTGGCGGCTAATGGGCGCTGAAAAAAACAAGTCGAATGTTGGAGAAATCAGAATGAAATTTCGACGAATTATGGATTGGACGTCAGTCTCATAAAGAGGTCATGTATTGCTTTATTGGTTTTTTTTTACAATTTAATGATCTGTTTAACAAAATTGAACAAGTCATTGAACAAGTTTTCGAATTTCTGAAATATTTTATAAATGAATTCATTTTGAAATTATAAACCGAAGCTGAAACCCTAGTGGACGACCAAATTCTACATGAAGGAAACGATTTTGCAATTCTAATAAGTATTTGAATGTCTGGACATCAATGGTAGACATCCTTTCGGCCTTAAGACTAAAATCTGACGTCATTTAGTCCAAACGGGCTAGTAAATATTTCCTGGATACTTGCTAAAACTTCAAATCCATTTCCCTGACCAGTCAAAGCAAATTTCCACTTTTCCTGACCAACCAAAGACAATTTCCCTGACTTTTTAAAAATAAATTCCGTAACAAAATACCAAAGGGTGTATTTATTAACAGGCCTAAGAAACTCAAGATTTTTTGCAGTTCTAGTAATTTCTTGGCATATTTATTACTCCTAAATTCATACATTTTCGAACTTTCCCCTGAGCCGTGTGGCCCATTAACGCTACATGGTATTGTCCATTTCGGACAATAATGGAGTACAGGGTAGGGAATAGTTGTCCTAATTGATCTTCAGTTTAAAACGAGCGATTAAATACGCTTTCTGAATAGGTTCTCACGGTCGGCTGAGGGCCTTATTTCAGGGCGAAACAATCGACTAAAAACACAAATAGAAATTCAGTTCGCTTAGATGATTTCTAATCACGAAACTGCTTTTCACGCCTGTTGCAGCAAGCTGCTCAAAATCCGCCATTTATCCTCTTTTATCCCGCTTTATTTTCACATCGCATTGTTCTCGCCTATATGTTCATAATGAGATATGAACGCATCATAATTTAACAATCCCCCCCCCCTTCTTTCTATCAATAGCCACCCTCTAACAACCCCCTCTTTCGTTCATCCTTCAATTCAAATCTTATAAGCGAGGACATAATAATTACCGAACTTCTAAGACGGAGATTATTATCCCCTTATTGAATTCCATCGTTGCAATAACCTCTTTAATAAATCTCGAAGAAAGAGGGGAACCTTAAGGGACCTTAATCAGCCAAATTCGTACTTTATTAAAATTATTAATAAAATTTCATTCTGAAAAAAAAAAAAAACGGGGAGGGGTGAGGACCAGAACCGAAATTTTAAAAAATAATGTGACTCAAGTGTACTTCGCACATGGCATAATCAAATAGCACGAAAAATTTAACTAAATAAAGAAAATAACTTCATTTGTGTAGAAATATTAATAATAAACGTATTTTTGTATTAAAATGCAAGCCTGTACTTTAATAATGCACTTCTAAGGTTATTTTCATTGCATGTACAATCCCTGAATTTAGAACTGACCATTAACACCTCAATTAAACTCTTATTCTACTAGTTTAGTATGCTTTTTTTTGGAAGGGGGAGTTTCAACCCCACAGCTCACCCCCTGGATCCGTCACTGCATGACATAACCAAGTACAGGGTATTGCAATTATGCAAATTTTTCACAATTATGAGCCTTCATTAAAAAACGTAGGCCTCAAAACGTACGAGTCCATCTGGTCCATTAGGGCGGAAGGTCCATCGCATCAATCAGTCAAATTTGATTATGACAACAATAACGTAAAACTAATGCAATAATACAGTAAAAAATAATGCAATAATAAAGAATTATGAAACAAGGCGTGGGTCAGCGGGTGGTCCATTAAAGGGTTGCGTGTTAATACTGACAGAGACAGTCTCAAATTTTATTCAAAAACATAATTGTAAGCAGGCCTACGGGTGAAACCTGTAAAATTGACCACCTTGCCACTTTGACAAACTGCTTACACTGACCCTTATTTTTGACCACCTGCATACTTTGACCAATGACCACTTTTTTGGTGGTCTCTCCATACAAATTAGTAGTATAGCAACCAAAATCAAATTGCACACTTCTATCAAAACAACTTAAAATCTTACTCTCATTAAAATCGTAAGTACTCAGTTTATTCACATACATGTACATTAATTTTGAAATAAAAATGTTGATAATTAACTTTATTTCCGGCTGAAAAATTTTAAAAAACGTACTTTTTCAATTTTTTAATTTTTTTCCTGATACATTGACCAGCTGACTAAGGTGACCGATTTTGTTCAGTCCCTTGAGCGGTCACTATAGCCAACGTGCAGGTATAGTGGCACTTAAGCCACTATAGCCAACGTGCAGGTATAGTGGCACTTAAGCCACTATACCTGCACATTGCATTCGCCATTGCATTTTACAAGTCGTAGTAAGCCGTTAAGGCAGGCATTAAATCTAAATGCAAATTGTCTGAAAAATGCGTCATACACCGGTCCTGATACATCCCTTACTCCTCCCCCCCTTCCCTCGCTTGGTTGTGGGTGTGGTGACGTCAAGAGCGTAGATAGGCCACGAAAGGTGAGTTTTGAAAGTGGGGGGTAATTTGAGGAATCCCTGTTTTATTGCTGGAATCCCACGGCTGCGAAATAAAAAGGTGATTATATTGATGGCGGTGTTAGTCCATGCAAATGTCGCCTATTGTTTCCCATTATCCCCCTTAGGTCCTCCCCCTTACGCAGAGGCATGAGCTGGCACAGATTTGGTCAATGGACCGTGGCTCCAAGGTGGGGTACGTACCACACCCACCCGGGAGGGCGACTCATCAGATGCGTGATTAATCGAAACCGACCAGAGATGGGGTGGGGGGAGGTTTGGTCATGGCGTCTACCTGCATTGTTCCTGGGCTTAGGGCTGTTGGATGACGTGGACTGCGAAATTCACGTCCTAATTAATGTTATGGGGGGATGATTCAAGCGCAGGAATTACACGGTGGGGGATAAAAGGTAGAGGCATCCCGAAATCCCCGTCTGAAGGCATGTCCCAGGACGGAATCCAGGAATTAAAAAAATGGGGTTTTTCCTCCGAGGGACATCACTCCCCTAGGGCAAGGGAAGGTAGGGGGAGATGTGGGGGTAAAAGAACTGATTCATCCGACGTGATTATGCAGTTTGGATAAAGGTTTGCAAACCAAACATGATGCGGGTTTGGAAATACATGTACGGTATTCGACCAGTCTTTAAAGTATAAAAAGTAAAGATTTTTTAAAATGACTTATAGAGCTGAATTGAGGACTTAAAAAAATTATATTCGATAGTTTCGTACGAAGGACGTTAAATTACGCGAAATTTCCATCACAACTAAGAATGAATTTCCACGTAACACGATGTCAACTTTCATATACATGTACATGTACATGACGCCTAATTTACGTGTAAGTCAATTGACCTTGGACTTATAATTAACAGATGGTTGAAACGTATCAAAATTACATAATCCGTGGGGGCATTGTTGTTAACAGGTCGTAATATTTCATACAAATGAATGAGAAATAACATCGTATTTAAACAAGTCTTAATTAAAATTGGAATAAAAACTATCATAAATGACGTCATGATGGTTTAAGATGACGTATTTTCAAAACAATGTGTTAATAAGTCGTAATATTTTATATAATTGAATGCAAAATGACCAACAAATGAGGCTTTACGTCCTTTTTTTTTTCAAAACAACGAATTTTAAAAAGTCAGACTGATTAAATTTGCTTGACCACTAACCACTTCTAGTCCAGGATTGCGTAATTTGCCGAACGCTAACCTTGGAGTGACCTCTATTTAGGACATGACGTACATTCTAAATCCTTGAAGCAACCATTTGGAACTGCCCATTCTTGACCAGAACTGTTTTGAATGCCATTTAACTGCCGTTTCATCGAGGCTCCAATCGCCAAAGTACATCAAGGGTGGACTTCCATTAAAATCTCCTCCCCCCTTCACTTATTATTCCCAAAATTGAATTTGGTGCATGAAAATGGGCAAGAGTGTTATTACTCATCATCAAGGGGTGCATCGTTTGAAAACCCACCTTTTTTTCTCTTCACGTAATTCGAGCTTCTTATTTTTCTTATTTGGGTGCCTAATTAAATCAGGGGTCCGCCATTAGCACCCTTCCACACCCTGGGACACCCACACCAAAAATACATCGTGAATGGGTTTTTTTCTTCAACACTCTCCAAATGGTCACTCAAAAGGCGAAAGCAGGCCTTGAGCCCTGTTCAAAGGCAGGAACGGTCAATGGGCCGGAGAGGTGGACCGCTAATGGCTGTAGGGGTGGACAAAGCGTGACGTTCACAACGACCAATGTGCTATTTTCCAGCACCTTCGTGTGACGATCACAAAAAAAGTGCAAATTATGGACCTTGCAACAAGGAAACGTACTTTGGGGTAATTGCTACCCAACAGAGTGGAGTTTTTCATTGCCCCTTAGAAGGGGGATAAGGTGGGCGGAGGGATGACATTGCATTATTGTAATAACGAGGGTGAAGTGTAGTGCAGAGCAGTGCAGTGCAGGGCGGATCAAGTGGAACAGAAAAGGCCAGAATTACTTTTCAGATAGAAATCTGGTTTCAGATGCATCTACATGAACACTGTACAAAGGCCAACAATTATTTTAGAAAAATCGGTTCTGAGAGATTATGGCATGAACTATCATTATTCCCCCACTCCCAACTTCTTTCCTGGAATGGGGCAGCCCCCCCCCCTGAAAAGACCTAAGAGGACCCCTAACTAAGCCCTCCTTTTTCGAATGACCAGGTGACCGTGACCTAACGGTACCTTGGCCATCCATAAAGGGCGTTCTATACTAACTTTTCACGTCTTGTTTTGTGGAAATGAAATTTTAATTGACCTTGATGCAACGATTAATTGGCACTTACACCTAATTTATAAATGACCTAATCTTTGTCAATTTGCATCGCATGATTTTCTCATCTTTTTGTCACGCATACATTTATGTTGTCTCAAATTACCCAGTAATGATCTTGTTCTTCGAAGAAAAAAAAGCCATTAAAGTTATTAAACAATATAGGCCTACATTCCTAATATTCATATACATGTAATTCACCATTGTTGACGTAGATTTTCTAAACAATACGCATTGAAAAGCGAGCAAAAATGAACTATTAATAATGTAGTTTTGCAAAACATTTCACCCAAGGCATTTTCCTATTTTGCATTTGATTAAAATTAAATCTGTACGGAGAATTGGGCGAGAATCCATCAGTAGTGATCTAGAGCGTCGATTAACCGGAATGAAGATACGGCGCTTCCCCAGAGACCTATGATTGCAGCACGAAAAAGTCAACGTTTTTATCAGCCCAATCAGCAATTATTATGAATGCTTTTTCAATTTCAAGATTAACAACACTGAGGAGGGAGGGTGGGGAACCCTCTACCCCTGCTTATCCCCGCAAAAAACCTTTAAATATTGGCCGTACACACTGATTAATGGTGATGACTTTTGCTCCAATAAATAAGTGCTTTAATAGGCCGAAATAAATCGACAGGAAATAACAATAATAAATGACGTGACCCGGTCGAATATCAATGCTCGACGCCATCTTCTCTCGACCAGCGTAACCATGGCAACGTCATCGCCAATCCACACCAAATCCCGACATCCAAAAACAGCGACAATTTGATTTTCAACACGAATTTCATCAATAAAATCACTCTCATCACTTTTTTTTCTTCCAGTGCCTTAGCTGGGCTTAGAAATCACATTTGACCGGAAGTCAACTCCGTTCTCGCTCTGAAATTCATTCTAGCGACTTCTTCAACGATGGATAAAGCTATCTGATAGTTGGCATTACTGATAGTAATACTGATGTAACGTACACCTAGATATGATTTACTGTGAATATGTCAGCATATTAGCAACGTGAGTCTCATGCCTACATAAGAAGGGACCCTTTCAAAACAAATACGAACAGAAAAAACCCTGAAGATCTACTTCTATAATTAAAGGGTGCCAAGCCATAAGGTAGTATGTGCTCGACCTTTAAAATACGTTTCTTCAGCTTATAATACATTGTAGGAGCAATTCCACACCTGCTATGTATTTCTTACACTTATATTCAATCTACGTAATTGATCAATATTTATTTAGGCTTGTAGGGTTGATATCCCCTAATAGTCATTGTTGTTGTTGTTGTTGGAGAGTAAAGCCTAGGCCCTGTGAAGTGAAAATTGACTTTAATTCGTACGTGTGGCACATACACCGTTTTTGGGAAACATTTAGAAACAAAAAACAATTTTTCCACTACGTTCTCGTTTCTGCTTTTGAACTTATTGTTTGTTGTTTGAAAGAAAATGTGAAGAAATCAAATTAATGGTATTTATATATTTCACGAAACTATAAAGCTGTTTTCCTTCGACTTTAAAGGTTGTTTTTTATCACTTGATACGTTACGCTTTGGCACCCTTCAATTAAAATTATCGACCAATTATTTTTGCATCACCCACAGGGGTGCTGTAGAGGTCGTTATGGACATGAGCTTAAACTCAAACAAGACACAAATCGGACCTCCGAATTTGCTGACCAGTGGTCAGCCCTCTAACCTTTAACATCTATTATGGACATGCCCTTATCGTTGTTAGCAATTTGTACGAAATATGCCTCTTTACTTTTTGAGTTAGACGATATCACGAGTCATTTATAATCCCATTACGCTGACTAAAATTAAAGTCTAATCTGCAAATGAAACAATTTTGCGGGTCGTAAGTCCAATGCGGAGGTAATTAAAGTGCGCAATTAAAACTAATAATCAGCAAATTACGACGCCTGTTCCTTCATAATTCAGACGTAACATTTGCTTCTGCGCTGCTCGCGTTAGGGGCGCCCCCTGGGTGCAGCGCACGAAAGGAAAGGGAAGTGAAAGTGGGAGCAAAAATTGGACAACAATAGCACCAAATTTTCAATGCTTTCGTCGGTGTCAAAAACGGAAAATATTCCCTCTAAGAATGGCTTATGACGAGTGATATTCGCCTAGAGGGGCGCTATTGTGCACCTACGCAACGATAACAATACGAAATCAATTTATGGTAAACATTTCCCCCACCTCCACCCCCTTCCAAATGCGCCCAAACAGAATGGAGGAAATTATATACACTGCACTTGAGTTTCATAATGAAGACTTTCAAAATCTCCTACAAACATAGGCGTAAACAATGTACTGATATCTTTGCCAAATGTTTGGTAGACACTGGCATGGCAAATCCTGCTCGTAAACATCCATTAATAAATGGCTCCCAACCTATTTGGAAAATATTTGAAATGTATTTTTGGGCGAATCCTGGATATCCTGGATATCTTAAAAACATTAAAAAATAAAAGAAATAAAACAGAAATTTTGATAAAGAAACTACATGTAGATCACGAATGGAAGAGATAAAAAAATCCTGTTTTAGAAAAAAAAAGTATGACTAATGTTATAATCATAGTTTCTTGAAATACACGACCAGAAATTATCGATTTTAAATGTATTTTTTTTGTGGTAATTTATTACAACAATATTTACTGCGGACATCAGTGCGCATAATTATTTATAGTACTATTATTTAAAAAAAATAAAAAACCTTAATGTTCAATTTTCTAAATAAGTTTCTGAAAATGGCCTAGCAGGACGTCCACAATTTTAGTTTGTGCAAAACTAATACACTGAAACCAGTCAATCAGACATTTTCAGCTTATAGATTATGCCTTCCAGCATAGGGAAAGCCACACCAATGCCCAACGGATGAAAACTGAGTCATGGGACAGGAATTTTACTGGCCCACCTGGATTTCCAATATGTCGTGACAGTGTAAATCAATCTACAGTAAAACCGCCATAAAGATGTCTTGCAAAAATGCATAATTAGTTCATGAATATGGTACTTTATACATTTACAGTATGTATAGAGAGGTGACTTATGGGAAAAAAATGCATAGCCTACATGTACTTAAACCAAAACTGGAAAATAGCCAGCAGAAGTTAAAAAAGAGGCGACCGGAAGTGCCATTCCATTAGTTGCGAATGGCATACGTGCCTCAGATATTGCATCCGGATTTATTACCAATCCCGGACCAATTCGGTCTTTTTTACTTCCATTTTTCAAAGTGGATTAAAATCAATCGATAAAAAGTAGCTGCAAGCAACTTGTGCATCAAATGCATGACATCATGATGCCGCTACTTTGCGTAAGTACAAGCAGAACGTATGTGGCGCCATCTGCATGATTTCGTAATGCAAAATCAATGACCATTCGATGGCTTCAATCCAAATTCAACGTCTTTCAGCAGGTGGTGGTTTAAACGTTTTAACCAATGTTGACAATTAATGAACATGTTTAATTAAATTCCTAATTGATTAAAACATTTATGTAAACGCATTAACAATGAGCTTATTTTTAGTGGACAGACTGTGTATTAAATACTTTCGTAAAAACAAACTGCATTGATACTAATTTAGGGACTTTCGAAGAAGTTTAACGTTATAGGTTGCAATTTAAACAATGCGAGAATAACCAATCACAAAGGATCCTTAAGGTCACTGTAACGTCCAGCTTAGGGACAGACTATAAAATAATTAAATCACGGAGTAAAATTAGATTTGATAAAAGGACTTCCAGGTGAAAAAAGCTTAATATGGCAATATATGGGGTTACTAGCCACATATATCGGCTATGTATGAGCCTTATATTGACATGGTCATACACGGTTTAATTGACTATACTGTACATTACATTGACATGGTCATACAGGATTAGATGAAGCCATATATAGCCAAAACAGGGTTGCAAATACATGTATCTTACTGAATTATATGTACATTATTTATTCCAGGTATGGACCTACATGTATATATTACCATATCTGTAAATACGCTGACATATATGCTTATATATAAGAATGTAAACATATTCCTATATTTCCTATATTCTATATGCCCTATATTCCTTTATATGCCTATATTTCTGGTCTGGTGGACATATGGAATAAGTCATATGTGGCCCATATCTAATTTTTCCAACTCGGGCAGTAACTTTTTCGAGAACTTCGAGCACCAGTAGACATTCTAATCGTTATATCCCCCCAAATACAATGCCACTGACAAAACAAGTGTTTCCCAAGATTTAAGAACTACATGTAAATGGAAAGGTTACAAAGCGCTAATGACTCCGCAAGCCACAGATGGCGCAGGGAGTCGCCCAAACAAGCGTTCAGGCCCCCACAGGTTAGGATGGCAGCCCGCACAGGGGTAATTAAAAAGTAATCAATGCGTGGCGGCCGATCATTAAACGCGAATTTGAGCAAGCAATTAATTAGGCGAGGGCCTCGGAAATATTTGCTTTTTTCGGCCGGAAACTGGCGTCGAAAGCAGCAGCACTTACTTGTTGCCTCTTGGCTGCTTTTCCCATTGGCTCCTCATTAATCATTCGCCTGGAGAGCCACGAGCTGTTCTCGCGCACCCGACGCCCATTAATCCTTGTTTAGAAATTTGCGAATTTAAAAAAAAAAACCGACGGAATTTCACTCGGATTTACTGCAGGCCTACGCTTGAGCTGGCGTCTGCAAATGGCGGCAGCCAGGCGACGCTCTTAATTCTTATTTATGCAAATTAGCGGAAAAGGCACCTCTGGATGGAACGAACTCACGTGCAGATCCACCAGTAGCTCTTGCAAAAATCCAGGTCCCAAACAACTTTAAAAAAGTTTTTAATCACAAGCTGATGTGGATGAAAATAAACCACAAGCATACTCGAGATCTATAATTATTTTAAGAAAATGCATTTTTTGTTCTGCAAGTGGATATCCAATTTAAAAATCGGAATGGCTTTTTCTGTCAACAATTTACTGCTCCGTAAAATGCGCTTAATTTGAGTAAAATTCCTCAACAATGTCACAGGGGCAAAGCTTTAAACCAACAGAAAAACCACTTGCCTTTTCCCATGTTTTGCATAATTTGCTCGAAGTACGATGCATATTCATTCCTGCGAAATTCGAGAGGAATTTCAGTCAACTTAGGCACATTTGAAAGTGCTTTTAATTGTCTGAATTTGATATTAACATGCTGAACAGAATACATTTTTAAGTGTAGCAAGTGTAGAATTTTTTTTTTTGAAATAAAATGAATTTTCTTACGGTTCTTGGACCGGAACGACCAGGATTTTTTGTTTATCCTACTCGTCCGAGGCCTATATACTGTACGTTATTTACTTATTATTTAGAAAATACGGTTATTCATTTCTTACATAAACTTGGCTGTAAACAACCGCTTCCATCCGCATGCACAGTGGCCAGTGGTCAGTGGCCAATTACCAACGGAAATTCCCCCAGGCAAGTTTCATCGAGATGCACATGTACAGTGTGCATGTAAACCACGGCTGAGGGACGTCTTTCTTGTTTACATTTTACATAAATATTGGCTGGAATTCAAAAGGCGCAGCTTGCCGGATGACCATTGGTCAGCAGCTTTGCTTTTCAATTGACTCCATCCCCCAGAGACAACAATTTTTTTTCAAAGTGCCTCAAATCCCATACGTTATTAGTCGCTTCTGTCAACAACATTTCAGCCTGGGTTCGCGCATAGAATTACTGACCAATGGCCTTGGAGGCATTCGGACAGTCTCGCAGGCAGGCAAAGACAGGCAAATTTGATTTGTCAAACCCCCCTCCTTACCCCCTCTAATCCATCTCGCATTTATGACTGCTGTCCATGCCTTAATTCCCCGGCTGACCATGGTCAGTTCCCCTCGTCCACAAGCAGGACCGTCCCGCATAAATCCATGTTCAATTACCCCCGACCCCCTCCCCTACCTCATCCATTCACTCAAATCCAGGTTTGGGATGAAGGCTGAGTCACAGACAGGGAAAAAGCACCTCAACCTGGTCCAATGTGTCATTAGAAATCCATATGCAATAAACTGAATAAAGCACAAATAAATTAAAAGGTGCAATTGGGAGTGATCGAGGGAAAGAATACTTCCAGATTTGCCCATTTATGAGATATCCTCACGACCACACATTTTCCAGGGCTGATCAAAAGCTGCCATGTTCTACACCAGGTTGATATCATCAAGCTGCACCAAGTACCAAAACTCCAGAAGAGCACATGACAATAGTTTTCGTCCTCCAGGGCGACTTACCTCCCGCAGGGGAACCGCATGCCGCCAAGGGGTTTAATTCCCGAAAATTCGATTATAATTCGCCGGCTATGAGGTTGTAATTCAATTTTGACATTAGGTCTTATCATCGTCCATAAATTGTAATGCATAAAATCAAACAAAAATAAATTTAAAAAAACCTAGTCATATTTCCAATGCTTTTCGCTCGGGTCCAAGAAGGGGGTGGAGTGTTACCCTGTGGCAGGGGGTGAAGAAGGCCATCCTGTATGCAGATAATACGCATTATGGGCAATGACTAATATCGCTAATAACACCCATCGACCGAGTGACAAGGGGGTAAGTCACATTCGGCTGCACCCCACCTGAGGGGGGTTAAATATTGGCGTATGCAAATGACGTCATTTGCATGGCGTTGATGGGGAAGAATGAGGTTAGGGCCTCCTTGTTTTGACACGCATCAACCTTTATCGGCGACCGCCATCGGAGCTACGTGGGGACAGTTATTACACCAAGTAATGATCTGAAACTTACACGCCGGACCTCAGTCTCATTTCAAACGGTTTATCTTGCTGCTGTGTAGAGAAGTAAAAGAGGAAACAGCAATGGCTGACCTGTGACTCAAAAAGAACATCAGGGTTCTATAGAATAGAACGCGCAATGCATAACAACGGGCTGGCGTCCATAGCAACGAAGTAAGCGCGTGCCAGGTGACGTCATGGCTTCCATGGAACAGAAAGAAAGACATACATGGAGGCTGCCAAACCATTTCGTCGTAAGTGCCCGAATCCAACGCAAATACATTTTTTCAACTTAATGCATCGCAGTAGTCATTCCACACCTGCTGTAGTGAAGAGGAAGCAATTGGGACACCCCTACCCTGGAGAAAAAATCATCAGAGATATCAGTAGGATTCTCTACTGATATCAGGGTGATTTATACTGATATCAGAATGATTCTATACAGTATGGTTCTGTAAGTGCGTTAGCGTAATTCCTGGTGAGAGAGTGACAAAGATCATATATATGCTGTTTTTTTGGGACTACTGATATGATTATGCTTTGTGATATCAGTATTATAGTGGTTCTTGAGTCTTTTAATATCAATATGGTTAGTGATATCACTACATTTTTTTGCTAATATCCGTACACGATTAATAAATCTGCACTGATATCTTCCTCACTGATTTCACTGATGTTTCCGCCACAGTAAAGTCAGTTTTCTCCTCGTCTGAAAAGTCGAGCTTGGCACTTACAACGTTATGGTTTGCCCCCTTCACCGGACGAAGTGCCTCTACCCCTTCACCGTGGTTATGAGGGTGTTTAGGGTTAAGTCCCACGGTCCCCCAATGACTTCCCTGTCGGTGGAAGAGCCGAGGTAATTACGAGTGAGCGATACATACCGGAAGATGACGACATCGCCACGCGTAGGAACAGGAAGTGAGATGACTCCTGCACGCGCTTGGGGGTGGCGTGAAATTGGCAGCAGTCGAACGGCACCTGCGTCCAGGGATAAAAGGGAGGAGGAACCAAAGCAGGAGGGATAAAGCACGAGGAGGGGGGGTCTTTAAACGCTTGTAAATCGCAGTCCAAAAATTCCACCGTCCCCCTTGTCCCGCACCTAAGCATCTGATGACTGATTAAATCGGAACGGACATTTATTGATGGTGGGAGGGAGAAAACAGGGGGAGGTTTAAACCACGGATGATTCACCTCTATACGGGCTCTGATGGCCCTACCGTACGCAGGGGTGACGTCATGGGGGTGCCCGAGTGGACCCCCTACCCCCAGGAATCCCCAGAATACAGTCAGGTTTGGAGGGTGCCGAAACATAACGTATCAAGTGCCAAAAAGGGGGGGGGGAACTCCGAATACTTTCGTGAAAATTATAGATAGCATTAATCTGATTTCGTTCTGATTACGAATAAGAACGATCTGATTACGAAAACAAACCTGAACTTAAGTGAAGCAATTGTATTTGGTCGAAATTTCTTCATGACGCCGTATGTGCCACACGTATTGCACCCATCTTTTCTTCTAAATTCATCTTTTTAGGATGATTATCCCCATGCGCAATTTTTGTTAAATATCACATTTAAACGTATTTTCAAGGCATTCGACGTTCGACCTTATCAATTAACACACGGTTAATTTAAAAAAACCGGACGTCATTTAAAGACGTTGTTATCAGATCGTCTTTCCCGGCTTTTATTTAAACAAGTTATTAAATTGGAAAATAATGATCTAAGGATGACGTCCATTCACAAAATAAATTAAAAAAAAACATTATACGTAATATTTAATGCATTAGTGGTCGTCATTGACCAATTTCGCTGTACTCAAAGGGCTTGAACTTCAACAGTGTTATTTTTATTGGTGCTATTTCGCTTTGTTTTACTTTAATTTTATGAACAAAATTAAAATCGAACGTATTAACCCTAACTCCCCTTAACAATCCGACATCCTTTACGGACCTACTTCAGCGTCTTTAGGTGGCTGCATTTCTATCAAGGATTAGTTAACTTACTGAGATGTACTATTGTAAGGAAGGCAGAGTCTTCCCAATTCCCCTAAAGCCCCGATCAAAATCAGCGTGTTGATCCTCTTAGTGGATTCCTTGGAAGATGGAGGACAAATTTAAGCCCCTTGAGCGATACCGGGGACGATCTTAGGTCCTCTTCGGGTGCTTTTTTATCGCCTTCATCCAATAGGGTTGAAGGGTTGTGGGGGTGAGGGTTGAGCCCCGTGCCAAGGGGGGCAACTGGGCGGGAACTAAGTGTAAAAGACACTTTGGCAGAAACGGAAACGTGGATGGCAAAGCCGAGAAAATGCTCAAAGATGTAAGAAGCAGACAACAAAAGAAAACAAAGTTCGTCATTTGTCGACTCACCCTTGCGTGAGATGGCGCTGGCTGCCAAAAGCCCAAAGCCCAAATCCCTCCTTTGGATGCGCATCCACGTAGGGCCACAAAAGACGAGCGAACAAAACACCACTGAAAAAGAAATAAAAATTAGGATATTACCAAGTGGAAGAGGGGAAAAGAAATACACAGATGGGGGGTCGATGAGCTCCGTTCTAAACGTTAACCCAGGTCTCACTTTAAGCCAGACCAAGAAGGATGCCCCACGACGCAAAAAATGACGTTTTCTCCCTTCGGATACTTATTATAATTGCTAAATTTATTTTTTCCTCCTAGTGGAATTGGTCGTCCACTAGGGTCTGAACTATTTTTCATATTTTAAAATATATCATTCATTTATAAAACAAATTAATAAACTGTTACAAACCATCGAAAATGGGGTTTCCCACTTTTTTAAGGAAACATAACGGAGTTTTTCAAGTTCATTCAATTTTTTTAAAAAATAAATGAACGGGGCAATCAATTTATCAGACCTTATTGGATGACAAATTATGCATGAATTTAGCAATTATAATAAGTATTTAAAGCAATTAATTTGGTTAAATTATTAAAAAGAATATCACTTAGATGCGTTATTAGGATCTATAGTTTGTTCAAAAGTAGAGTACACTGAGCCAAACCGAAACCAATCATAGGCATTTAGCTTCTAGATTACATATTCCAGCTCTGAGAACCACCGATTAATCGCTAAAATGATCAATGGATGCATAATGAGTCATGTGACAGGAATGATTAATCGCAAAACAGCAAAACAGTCCATTTCCATTCCCAGTTTTTGAAAATCTTCTCTGCAAATAAAAATTCACTAAAACGAAATGCATTTGATTTGTACCTAGTAAATTCCAGTAAAATTCACGCAATGCATGCTCTAGTATTAAGATTTTCAATCAGCTTCATCAGAGATGCTCACAATCTTCATGCAAAAAATTGGATCAGCCACAGTCATCAGTTTCCAAAAAGTTGTGTAATGATGACCAAGATGACCCGGTTGAAACCCAGGTCAGCGTGGGCTAAATCTTAAATCCAGCCCCATTTTCCTGCTTGTAATTCGAATTCGTGTCCAGTCAACTTGTCCTCAGGAGTTTATTTTTGGGATTTGCCCCAAACGTCCACTGCTAAGGGTCCCAGCGTCCAGCCAGTGGTCAAGCCTCCTTGATCCGTTTAGGATTCGCCAAATTGAGTTAAAACAAAGCCCGCCTGCGAGGGATTAAGGCTTTCAAATGCGATATCACCGCCCCTAAAATGAACAAATTGGAAAACCTTGAGGGGTTTAGGAGGGTGAAGAAGGAAAAGCGATATGGTCGCTAGAGAAAATTATATCGAAAATCCCCCTGGAGCAAATATTAATACAGTTTTGGAAAAAGACGGATCGGATTGCGGCCAAACCGTGTTTAGACACAAATAAATTAATGCCACGAAGGGGGTAAGAAAGGCCCCCTCTACGTTAGAGGCCCCTTATCGCCTCACCCCCAGGGTCATTCGAAATGCAGAAACCATCGAAATACGACACGATAAGAAAAATGTACTAATGACAGTTTAAAAAAAATGAATACGGAAGGAAGGACCAAAATGATGGTCCTTGGAATATTGCTAAAATAGATCCCCCTGGCGGTCAGTGGACTAAATTGGTTATCACATGACTTGACGTCATCGTCGTTAACAAGATGAGTAGATTCAATAATTGTTTTCATGTAAAATTCTTAAGGTCTTTGATTTAGTTTTGCTTCAATGACATTATATTCGATCAGCAGCTTAAAGGACTTTTCAAGTCCTTTTAAAGGACAATTTCAATTCAGTTCAAGAGGGGTAACTCCTAAGGACTTCAGTTTCTTCCGATGACTTAAGGACTTTAATGACCTTATTTTTATTCAGTGACTTTAAGGACTTTAAAGACCTTTAATCGCAGCCAGTGACTTTAACACTTTTAATATTCTTCAATTGAAATCAAGACTTCATGAATTTTAATGACCTTTACTTTCAATTAGTGACTTTAAATAAAATTTCAACCAGCGGCTTATAAAGGACATTAATGATACTTTTTTTCAAGCAATGACAAAAGGATTTTAATGACTTTATTAAAAATCAGTGAATCAAAGGATTTTAATGATCATTTTAATAAATGACTTTATAAGAACTTTAATAACGTTAAATTTCAACCAATGATTTTATATTCAATCAGGATCTTTTATAGGACTTTATTGACCTTAAATCGTAATGACTGTTTAAGGACTTAAGCCATATTTTGAATCAATACCTTACTTAATTTTTCAACTAAGGACCTTAAACTTCAACCAGTGACGTTAAAAGCACTTTAATGAGTTAATTCACCGAACCAGCGGCTTTTTAACGATGACTACAGTTTACTCGATGTCACAAGAACCATAAAAGGCATGGAATGACGTAATTAATAAATAACACACAGAGTTAGCAACGATTTTGGAAATATTAAATCAGCCCTGTGAAAGCAGCCTTACACAACAGCTCTGCTTTCACTGATTGCCCGTCTATGTCTTAAGGGGCCGTTAATTAAACGCGAGCGATTAAATGCTCATTAAGGCGTTGCGCAATCGCCTCCTTAATTAGCAATCAACGTCAAGCAAGGAAAAATCAGAACGAAGGAAAATCTGGATTTCAGGGGGATCAAAATCCTTATCGACAACAGGCTTTTGCCAAAAACGCTTCCAGTGAGCTTAGCAAAAGTTTCCTATCTTGATAAGGAAGAAAAATAAACCAAAGACCGTAACTTACTTATCCACTTTAAATATTTACATCTAGCATAAATGCAGCCCCTTGCAGAGCACACACTATAATTTCATTTCTTTCTTTGAAAAAAAAAAGGTTGAAAATTGTCAAAATCAAACTGAATTTTCCTTGAAATAGCAGCTGTAGATTGAATTATTTATTTAAAATCAGAAAAATAACATTTAGCAAAGCATTACTTTAGTCCAAAAAAGCGGCATTGTAGTTTAAAGTTCAATTCGGTTACCACCTCATTTGAGCAGCCACTTACACCACTGCTTAATGAAATTTCCAGGAGCATTAGGCTTATTTTGTAATTATTCCATAAATAGACAGTCCATGAAAATTAATATCATTTTGAAACATGAGCTGTAGAGAAAATTCCTCGCATTAATCTGAATCCATGTATGTATAAATAAAGAACCCAACATTATTAAAACCACGTTCATATCATCGCCAAAAATAACCCTTCCTTCAAAAAAGGGACACGAATTAAGGTTATTCAATTTTGGACCCTTAAAACCACGTGAGTATTCCTAAAATCATGTATGAGAAGTGGGTTTTAAAACCTGGATGTCAAAATTAAGCAATGAATGATATCAATGCTCTGCTTTTCTACTTGCTCCGTGAGAAGAGGGTGTTTTGAACATTTATTCGCGGTGCCATACGTGTGGCGCATATGACTGTTTGGTAAAATTTTGACAGAACACTTTTTCACTATGTTTTCGTTTCTGTTTCCGTAATTAGGTGCGCAACGCCTGAACTTGTCGTTTAAGCGAAATCAAATTAGTGTAATCTCTTTTTTAACGAAACTAATCAGCGTTTCCCTCTCCCAAAAAGCTGATTTCTTGGCGCTTGGCAAGTTACGGTTTGGCACCCTTCAATTATGGACGCTCCCCGAGCGAACACTCGGTTTTTCTCAATTCCTAAAGTTTGTTCAATTCAATTCAACTGAATTCAACTCGGTACCCTACAGTCAGCAACTAAATGCCATATGGTAGGGGGGTCAAGCCCATTTTCAGAAGAAAGCTCCTACGTCAGTTGCGATCGACTTAGACATCATTGTTAAATTGAACTTGAATTAAATTTAAACTATCGTT
>JAQIXS010001603.1:0-28520 GCA_034700785.1 Rossiulus vilnensis | reverse complement strand
AAAAATTTGCTATAAATCAACCAGGCCTTTTTACTGGCCATCCCCAGTTCGCAGCCCCGCAGTCTCAACCAGGGTGGGCTTGCAGTCTCCAGAGGAGTTTTATCCAAATTCTGATAAACTGGAGCATTCATAAGCAATTAATAACAAAACAGACGTTTTTCTTGCAATTTAAGCGCCGACCGCAACTGTAATTTGGAGAACTTTCCCGCCCAAACGAATGAAGATGCTTATCACGCTCCATTTGCCAAGTTTTTGCGGCTTCCAGTGGCAGTAACGACCACGTTTTTGTCCAGCAGCGTGAATTATTCATCTCACAATGACAACGGTGTCTGCTCACCCGAGTCCATTCCGGAACCGCTTCTGCAGCCGAAAACCGAAATTTATCGGTCTGAGACCGCCCTCGCCCCTACCCCCAGTGCCGCCACCTAACAGGAGGTCTCGGGTGCGCGCTCACTGAAGCCAAAGGGGAATAAAATTACGTAAACGGCACGTCTAATTATGCTCATCAAAATCGCCCCTAATCGCTTTATAAATGCAATCATTTCACGAAATCGCAGCCATTAAAAGCTGCTTCCACCAGCCATGTTCATGGTAATCTGTTAAGCAAGGGGGTTAATACATGGATGATGGACTCGAGACTGTCTGATCCATTTCTTGCACCATTCCTACAGAAATTCATCATGTAAAATAAATTACCTAAATATTGTTATTATGACATTTGACGATTTAGTTTGAGCACATTTTAAGCTAAGTTATCAATGCAAGAGTAATACAGCTTTGTTATCATTTTTTAAAAAATTGTTTTACAGTTGTCGGCATACTAAGGGTCATATTTATCATATTTTTGTATTTTTAGAGGATACATACATCGGAGATTAAGTTGTTCATCCTTTAAATCATTGTCCTGTTCGACTTAAATAAATACAAGATTCACTGACTGAAAACAATACTTAAATACATATGTAGTAATAAAAATTAATGCAAAATAATAATTACGTCACTCTGTGAAATGTCAAAATGTCTGGACATTTTAAACACCATTAAAGATCTAATCAGTTGAGTAAATTTTGCATTAAAAATTTAGTATTGCTTCGCTGGACAGTTGATATTTTGAACCTGATCACGCTGTTCAATAAAACAATTTATAGATTATTTTGCTACATGCTTCAAGATGAAATTAAATGAAACGTTTCAAGGAAATATTGACAAAATACGACGCTTCATTTTAATATTAATAGAAAAATTAGGTAAATTAGCTGGTAAAAGACATGTTATGAACATGTAAGTTCAAAAAGTTAAAATTTCGGAAAAATTGGTTGATGGACAAAGATGTGTTTCCAGGTGTTATTGTTTTCAAAGAAGATGAAACCTTTTATCGGCTATTAGTAAAAGATTTATTATAAAAGAATTAATTTTTTAAGTAAGTGAAAGTACGGATAGTATAAAATGAAAAGTAAGATCACATAAATCATGTATGAAGTCTTTAAAAAGTCAGGTACATATTTGTTATACATATGTTAGTTTTTCCCACTCTGTGGGTATAGGGTTTAAGTTAGGTTATTGTATAAGTATAGAATTTATGATGTCCAAAATCAAGAAACTTGCCTAAAATTGGGGAGCTATAAAGCCAGAAATCAGCAAGTACTTAAGCTAAATAAAACAAAAATATTATCGATTTATTTCCGGTAATTATCACGGCTTTATCCCAGAGACAAGGTAAAGCTGCCCAAAATCAATTCTTAATTTCCATTCTAAATTAAGACAATCTATGCTTGAATAAAAAACCAAATACCTTAGCTGTCCATGGCGGCAGGTTTTGCAACCTTTTAAGGGATAATTCTGGGCTACAAATGAGCATGTTTGACATCCCACCCAGTAGGTGGCGCCGATTGTCGGCCACCGCCGATGTGACCCAACGCAGGAGGTCAATCAAATAACGTCTTCCCGAATTAAATCAAATCTTGGTTTAACACGCCCATGCTCGTTGGGTTCTGACAAGAGCATGGCGGAGATCCATTTGAAGTGATATTCAAAACCCACATGCAAGTTTGCCACTTTTCATGCCTGCTTCACAAAGCCACAAGGAATTAAGATAAGAAATCTCGAATGAGTGAGCCGTACAAAACGCTTAACACAACCGGGTTTAATTAAGATTTTTAAAAGGTAACAGCGAAAAAGTGGATTCTGTTGAGGCTGCTGGAGGTGATGACGAGAAAAATACGCATAGGGTTGATTTTAATCCGAAAACCCAAAACAAAGAATCTTTAACTAAATATTCATAGCGGGTTTTTTATTCACCTATTTGTTTACTGAACTAGAAATCCAAGCTGGAACTTCGTTACTATGTCTCAAGCAGCGCTGCCACATAATATTATAACAATCTCCATGGAAATTAAATTCGTTATAGATAAAGATCTTTGCACAAATTATGCCCAACTTGAAAGTGAAACTTCGCCAGACCCTATTATAAATTCAAAGTTCGTAGCCCTGTATGACGTCTTAGAGTTTATTAAATAATAAGATGTGTTCTATTCGATAAAACGGCATCATTTCTCACTTCTGATATGATAGAAATAGCATTTTATCCCCAATAGAATCCAGCATTATCCTAAATCTAATCACCATTCCGTTGAAGCTTGTCAATTTCTTGCAACTAAGATGTTCTTTAAATAAAATGGGAATCTTCCATCAGATCAAGCAATTTTAATTGATTTTTGAGACTATCACTATCATGTCCAACAAACTCATATCTAATTAACAATTTTTTAAAATAAACATTCATGTCCAACACTTCTCTGGGTTTTGAAAACCAACAACTTCCGCAAAGGTTACTACACAAAAAATCTTTATTTTGTTCTAAACCATTTTGCAGTGTTATGGAATATGTTTTAGTCTAAAGTTACAAAGTGGACTCAAAGTGCACAAGATGTGTAATTTACAGATTTAGAAAGTTTATTGCGCTTTAATTCCATAACGGATAAACTTAGTTTCAACATTTTGCAATAAGTTATCGCATATGCAATATTACGTAATGTGGACAAAAACATACTAGTGCCTTAACTTTAATAGGCCAAGGAAAGCGTTCGTGTCTTTTTAATGCAAGAGGGTGACAACAATATGTACACGTGTGGTACTATGCGCAAAGACCTCTCTTTTGTAACTTTATCCATTATGCTGTTATGTGCATAAAGTCCTATTCAGTGTTACTCTTAGTGTCCCCATGGCTTCACAAGGTTACCTTATGTCTTAGACAACAGAGCCTGTCTAACGAGGGGTGGGTGGGTGAAGAAATTAAGAAATTACAGGGGACGCCGCCACTCTCCACGGTACAATCAGAAAGCATCACCTGAATGTCAAGCATACAGTAAGGTCACATTTGAAAAAAAATGGGCGCCTCGATGTACCGTATGCAGAAAATGGTTAACCTTGCGAAGAAGCATTGTTAGGTCGGCTTAAAAGAACATGACAGTGCCATACTGCACAGTACGTTTTGTACCTATCTAGAAGAAATCTACGGTGCTGCCACCGTTAAGGATAGATGAGACATAAGGAATAGTCCATAAAGTACATCCATATAGCGAGGTTATTAGTTTTTGTTTTTTTCCAATTTAAAGGACCAAAACCTGATGTCAGATGACGTCAAATTTGAATCCATTTCATTTTCACATAAAACGCCATTATTAAAACATGAGCTTAGGAGAAAAAAACGGTAAAAATGGCTTATAAAGAACAAAATACCAATAAATAGCATCTTTTTTATGAGACAGGGTGACATTCAATGATTTCAGTTGCAATAATTTAAAAAAACTAAGAAGTTTTAGGTTGAAAATATTAACAATATCGTCATTGCTTAAAAACGGCTGAGAGCTGACGTGCTTTGGTGATGGATGTTACACAGGCGAATAAACTGGGGATAAAAGTTAAATTAATAACGTCTCTTTATGTGACGGAGTGACGTTTACAGGTTTTACTGCACGCTGAAACTGTTAATTCTAGCACGATGCAAAACAATTCAAATGTCCAACCTCAAATGTCCTTAAAGGACGACCTCTATAATAAGCATACTTCTTTTAAACCCAAATGTCTATTTGGAGTGGAAATTTTCAGAAAATTACAAAATGATTCGCGTGCCACTGATGCACAACGGGTGAAGACGAAAGGTTATTAGATCAAGATTCCCAGAATATAAAACGCTTATTTTTAAACACAACGTAAGCATGATTTCTGACCTCGTGCTAATTGTGCTGCAATTAAGTGGAATTCTATTGTTCTCTTAACGCAATTCGCAGGCAGTTTTTTTGCAGACATAATAACGTTTTCTGCGAAGCTTTTCCAGTAATGCTTATGCAATTTCCTTTTTAATGGCGTGAAAAAAGTAGACCATGATCACGGACCAAATGTGAAGCCGATTAATTTGACGGCTCGTGCCATGAATTTTGAAGCATTTCAAGAAAACGCATCTAAATTGATTTCTCAAGGCATTGCAGAACAAGATGTGTACAAAATCTAGCGTTTCTTAGATTTCCTTTTGTTATCAGGCTGCCGCCTCTGGTTGATAAAGCCCTATGATAGCATCATATTCTTATTTGGTATCGTAACTGAAATTGTTTAGGCAATATACATGTACTGTACTTGGATGTCCATTATTTATTATTCTTAATGACATTTCGTCAGCTTATTATACAGTATCTTTTGGACCTGTAAACCTGTCATGGAATCATTTGCATTTGAATGAAATATAATGTATTCAGTGAAACTTGCCTATAGTGACCACCCAAGGGACTGGACAAAGTCGGTCACCATAGTCAGGTCGGCTGCCCCAAATAGAAACACAATACCTGCATTTGGTTACATTTTTAGAAAATGGGAGTTAACTCCCAGGTTAGGTTAGGTTTTAGAAAATGGGAGTTAACTCCTATTTTCTAAAAATGTAACCCAAAAAAAGCGATTTGTTCTACATTGATTACCATTGTAAGGCAGCTGTTTATAAAGTCTTATTTCTGGTTTAGAAATTGAGTAACTGCATTTTTACGCTGTTAAAAGGTGGGCGTAACCATAGTGAATGCAAATATGTTTTAGCTCAATTTTCAAAAAAAAATCAGATACTGTGTTTCTATTTGGGACAGCCGAGGTAGTCAATGTATCGAAAATTGTTTTTTAAAACATAAATAATTTTTTCCCCAAATTTGTAAAAAAAATCAATTTTCATCACTTTTATTTTAAAAATAAATGCACACGCATTAAGGTTCTTAATCTAAGATGCTATTATGATTGAGTTTATGTCCTATCAATAAAAGTGTGAAATTTGACGTTGCTGATGCCGTGTACGTAAATTACACGTACATTAAATTCTTTTTTAAAATCAATATCGATCTTGTAGCTTCAAAAATGTGTTTCATAAATTTTCATCAGTATCACTTATGCCTTTAAGAAAGCTTCAGTAATAGGGTGCAATATTAAATCTACTAACATATTATTTGAAATTATGGTATTGAACTTACATTCTTGTATATTGAAACAATTCACTTATGATGGTTACTCATATGCACTTTAAGGGAAATTCCCCACCGGCACCTTTCCATACGCGTGCATTTATGCAAAAAGAACCCTGCTGCGGTCAATACACGCAGAGTTGCTGCAGTACACAGGGACCCTCAAAGAGTGGTCAATGGTCAAAGTAGGCAGGCGGTCAATATATCGAAAAAAATTAACATTTGTGCGACCATCTGTGCTAACCATTGTGCTACCTGGGGCAGGACCAGGTAGGGGTAGGTGTTGTTCATTACGAATTTTAATGGACCGGAGTGGGTCCATTCGCATCTGAATTGGGTGTTCTAGATAAGCTTTTACATACATGTAATAAGTGTACCTGTACAAAACCTAGTTCTAGAGACTAGAAGGGTCAACGCGCACTCCTTTGTACACAGTTTGGAAGGCAGATGCCATTTCGCTAAAACAAACGTCATCCAATTACAGTAATTTACTTCCAATATGCAAAAGTCAAAGAGCACAGCACCTATTTCGATGGAAAACCTTGCTGAAATGCTCGAGTAAACACAGTGCACACCTGGTTAAGTTTCCAGGGTATACAAGGTATGGAATGAAACGCGCATGCGCGAGTGTAAAAAAAGCGCAAAACGAGGTTTGTAATTTCGTTTTGAAGATCTTGCAAAGGAGCTGTCAAGTTACGCACGCCAAACCAGACATTTTCTACCACTTGTATTTTAGGCAATGATACCCCTGCTGAACCACCCACCCTTCAATTATATTGCCAGAAATCATGTACCACCCGGCCTTTTGTTTTAAGCAACATCTATAGTTTGGAGAAATTTGAAAAGGATAAAAAATTGGGCAAAAGTGTGCCACCTGTGTTGTAGTCCATTTCGGCACATATAGTGTAGTTCTGTGAAAACATAACAAATCAAATACTTGGTTTTTTAAAACATGTTTATGCTTATTATGGGTAACAACGTGCAAAACAAATTTGCAAGACATTCTGTTTACCCTAAAATGGGCAACTAATCCCCATTTACATGCCTAAACCATGTCTTGTCCACGTTCTTTTGTGTATGTAACATTTAAAGTGCATTTATTTCCTTCAAGTATTTCATTTCTTGTTTTAACGGGAGAAAAACTTAATTTGAAAAACATCTGTAAACTGTTTCAAATAATTGTTATAATTGCTAAATGAGTTTCCCCTGAGTAGAATTAATCGTAAATAAGGGTTTTGGTTTATTTTTTTTATAAGTGAGCAATTATAATAAGTAGGCCTACTTGAAGCATTTTTTTGCACACTGAGTAAAAAAATTAAAAGCAAGTAATCTGCATTTTGGTTGCAATTTTTATAATTATATTTATGATATCCATAAATAATTAAGACGGTGAAACACAGAGTAGCAACTAATTTGCTCTTAGTATTTTAAGTAAGGTGGTCTGTTCGTCAGAATTGTTTGAATATATGCTAAAAAAATCACGGTTAACAATTTCAACATTTGACTTCCTGAACAGTGAAATGCATAAAATGCATCTTAAAATGTCTCAGACACGGTTAAGAAGAAACAATTGTTCCCATGTAGGGCTGTTTAAAAATAACAAGTTCCTGACCAACCAGGAAACGTTTTTTTTATATTGGGTCAAAATCATGTACATGTATATACTGTACATGTTCAGCAAATTACAACGACTTATGGAGGAAAATTTTACGAAATCTTTCATACTCCAATGTTTGCAAACTGCAAATTTCCGAATTTCTAGCAACGTTAAAGTGACACAGTAATACCT
Source organism: Rossiulus vilnensis (assembly GCA_034700785.1). Lineage (NCBI taxonomy): Eukaryota > Metazoa > Arthropoda > Diplopoda > Julida > Julidae > Rossiulus > Rossiulus vilnensis. The sequence continues at coordinate 21,239 of JAQIXS010001603.1, read as the reverse complement.
ATTGTTTTTATCAACGCAACTATCAAAGAACGCGCATTGAGCCCTCAGGAGTCTTAGAACTGAATCACCGAAATTACCAAAAACCCACGTGCTGTTTAGGGGAGGTCTGACCATGGGAATCCAACCGCCATTTTTTTTGCGTTTTTTCTGCGTTATTGTTGAACTATTTTAATCCGGTTATCTGTAAAAGTTAATCACTATAGTGTAATTTTCTGCGTGCAATTGATGAGTCTGTAAAACAAGGAAAATTCCATAAAAAAATCGCGAAACATATAATTGCCAAAAATATCTTTCATATTTGCAATGCATGCTCACCTCCAAAAAATTCGCGTGCAAGAAGTTCATCATCGCAGGCAGTCATGCGTCAGAAGCAGCCGTCACACGGATGTAATCATCGATTACCCTTTGTTATTGTTATCAGAATTATTGCATAATAGAAGGTTGCTCGATCCCCATAAGTTCGTAAATCAATAATGCCTACAACGATTACTGACAGGTGATACATATATTACCCCAATCAATGATCTAATCTCAAAGTAGAATAAGCATCGAAGAAGCAAATACATCAACGCAATGCGTGTTTTTTCCCTTCTTAAACTTCTCGGTCCATGCATAAGTTAAGAATACCTTTCAAGGTTCCAGTCTCTGATTGTAGTCGCAATGCAAAACTGAAATTTTAGACAAAACTGGTTAACATTGTTTGGGGGAAAAACTGAATTATTTTTGGAATACCGAGGCAGGCGCACTTGCGGTTACTACTTGTCAAAAAGACCATGATGCATATAGAATTAAATACATGTATGTTCTAAAAGAGTTTATTAGCTTCAGAGGCGGCAAGGCACATAGACTCTGTCCATGGAAATTATGCTAAATGTCTGCAAATTTTAGTGGCAGAAAAAGTTTCCAAATTATGCTCAGATGCGTTGATAATGGACATTAATTATATACATGTATACCGTCATTAGAATCATTACAATCACTAGAAACGTCAACGAGTTCGGTAAAATGAACTAACTTTCAAAATGACTGATTGACGTACACAGAGTTTAAATTATAATATTCATTAGAAACACTGTTTTAAAACCCAATATGAATAGATGTCATTGCCACCTTATCTACATGTATCCTAAATGGAATATGGAATAATATGATTCGAGCTACATTTTTAAAATAATTTTCACTGTGGGGACCAGGGTATGGAAATGGAGTGGGGGTCAAGTGACCATGTAGGACACGCGCTGATCACGTGCTCGCTGAATGGCCTCTCCCATCTGCCTTTATGTTATTAATAAGCGCCATAAACGTGTAATTAGAAACGAAGGCAAATTTTGCATTCTCTTGGAAATTGAATGCATGGACATCCATAGAAATGAAGCCCATGGAGCCAAGGGTTTTGTGGCTCAGGTGGACATGCTAAACAGATGCCACTGTGGTTGTGCTCCAATATCGGATGCTTCACTTGATGCGATGACCATCTGCTTCAACAGACCCATCGTCCGGGTCTTTACTTTTTCAATTACATTTTGGTGGCTTCAATCGGGCTTTTCAGTGACACCCATCAGGCGCTGGGCTTCACGCCGCCATTTTCACCTCCAAATAAATAAGTCTGCGTGACTGATGGCGATAATGCAATTAGTCACGCGGGGTTTACTTGCAAATTGATTCTCGATTGACATACTATCAATCATCATGGAACCTACAATTAATTCTTCTAAAACAATGCAAATGGCATTACGAATTTGACAATTTAATGCGGGTCTTCCATAAAGAAAGTCTTAGGTTGGAAGGGGTGGGATTCACAAAAATCGGACGATAATGGACGAAAGAGATGACTTGTCTTGTGGCAAATTCACATTTTCTTCTTTCCATATTTTGAATATTTCTGACATCACAATGCCTACTGCAAGTTTAACGAATTTATTATATCGAGTGGTGAATGATACTAGTAATTTTAGAAAAGCACCAAAAGTTGTTAAAATGCCCATCCTCACATAAAACCTGGATAGTCATTAAGCTTATTATGAACACAACAAAAACATGAACAAAAACTGTAAATGTCAGTAGTTGGCATTCTGATATTGTGATGAAACGGAATTAAACGTAGACTACATGTACATGCAGATGAGCAACAGAAGTTATATTTTATTATCGTATGCTTGAAGTTGTATTTTATTTTTCCTGTATAGAATCCCTCCGGTCTATCATTTTTCCTTCATTTAAAAAAAATGTGCCGTTTATTATATCTCAGCTTACAACCTCTGGTACCCATTTACGGAGGCTTCAGTGCAAAAAAAAACAGATTTCAGACGTTATATGAAGGATATAAATAAACGGGACATTTTCAAATTATTTAAGATATGATAAACCCTACCGCATTTTGCATTTCGTAGCCTCACAATTTTGTGGGGGACATTAAAATATCAGCCTTATTAAGACCGACCCAATTATTAATAATAGCTCATACCCTAGCGAGCAACCAATTCCACACAGGGAAAAATAAATTTAGCAATTATAATAACTATTTGAAGCAAAAATGTAGCTTGGTGGGCATCCTTTTGGGTTGGCCTTTAAATAGATTTAAAAAAATAGAGGGTTGTTTTCAACGCTGCTTTTAATTGTAATCGCCTTTTATCCCGCATATTCATTTCTCCACCAGAATTAATGATGAAAGTCCGATTGTTCTTCTTCGCTTTCTCCAGTTTTGAAGCAGCGACGTCAAATCACTTTCCCCGCGTGGGTTCAATCGCGCCCAAAACAATACCCGATTCATTCGCAGTGATGATAAAGACCACTGCTGAACTAGATTAAATTTTTTGGCATAAGAAAGAAAAATGTGCAAATCAATTGAATGCGTTTCCTGGGATAGGATCTTCAAAGATGGACACCAGGGGGTCCTGCTTTTTGTCATTCGCAGTTGGAGAGAAGATCAGTTCAGCGTGGGGCCACCTTCGGCGACCTTTGATCCCGTTGCACACACGGGGCGATCTTTTATTAGGCCGAGAGCTTATAGAATTCAATATTTTTATGCTGGGGAATAATTTGGGGGAGCGAAACTACGTTGCGTTTAATTGTTTTTACAAGCTTTCATAAAACAGTTTAAAATACTTCCACAAATTTGTCAAAATTCGGTATTCTGAGACTATCTAAAAGGCGTTCATCTCAATGTTTTCCATTTAAAGCACATACTCATACAAATTTAAGAGAAAATATAAGACGGGAAGACTTGTTTCACATTTGGTTTTGTTAAATGCACCTATAACCATTTTTTCAACACTAGAAGTAATGTTGTCTCTAGCAAGTTTTATTAATGACATGTTTATTTTGAGTCGTTTTCAACGTCGAGAAAGCGGTAAGGTTTACTGAACAACACGAGAAAAGCTACCTGAGAAATAATTTTTGCCTTTAGTTTTTCTGTTCAAAACGTTAAAACAGTCGTTATTTTAAATGTTATAGCTAATGTGCTAGCAAACATTTTACATGGTAGGCAATTCAGTTGGAAATTATGGAAAATAAAAGAACACATTCTAAATTATGAAGCGATTTAATAAAAACATTTGACCTACCGTACGTTCTAAAGAAAATGTCGAATAATAAATCATTTATTGTAAATGTAAACTGCAATGCTAACGAAGAAGCTAATAAACTTTATTGTGGCATTCTGCGCCTACTAATTTCAACTGAAATCTTGTTCGGCAAAATAATATAAAAACTGTGGTTGCATACATGTGTCGTTTGAAAGATAAACATTTTCATTTAAATTCAATCACATCTTTCAAACAAGTGATTTCCAAAATACCTTAATGAAATTTTCCGAAGTATATCGTCAAATTGTGAAAAACTAGAGTTGTTTGGTGTTAGTGGACATTTCGAAGATTGCACTGCGATCCTTGACACGCGTGCCTCTTTATCATGTGATCGACCATCTTGAGGTCGGTTTCCCTGAGGGCTCATTCCGGACAACATAATGAATGGATCGTAGCTGACCACAGTCGTATATTACTCATAAAACATCTTGATAGGGACAGTTCTATGGAATGTATAGCTTATGGCGTTTATTGATACTATCGAAATCTTGAACGATCATGATTGATGCCCTTGTTAAGATGTGCTAGATCAACAATTGCTCATGCGTGTATACGTGCAAAAACATGTCATCCAAGACACGCGCATATGCTTATCTTTGCACCAAGCAATATTTTGGTGCAGATAACAGAGTTATGGTCTATACACCATTTGGCGCTATGCGGAAATGATACATAATTGGCTCTAAAAGCGAGGCTCAGTAAATATTTTTAAGACGTTGATCTCCCCTTACTTCCCTTTGTCTGTTAAATACTAAAATGCCTAGCGTCTTTTATAAATTAGGAATACTTGCCAATAGTCTTCAGCAAATAACAGAAAAACACTTGTTTCACCTGTTGGTTTGAAACATACAAAAAAGGTTGTAGGTAAAGTTGACTTTGTATTCTTCGTAACTTCGCATCTGACCGTTTTTTGAAATTAATCAAATCAGTTTTAATTTCATTTAAAAATCCATTAATTTGATTTCTGAACTAGAATATTTTTTTCAATTCACGTACGTTTAACATGATTGGCAGAAGGTAACTCGAGTTTCTGTTCACTTTTTTGACCATAAACTTATCATTTATTTCTGCTCTGAAAGTTTTTTTTGAAAGTCATAAATTTGCAACTTTAGAAAAAAATACTTTCATTACGGCTGACAGAAGGCAACTTAAGTTTTTATTCACTTTCTTACCATATACGTTTTTAAAACAAATTTTAAAGTTTCAATTTCATTTTAAAAGAAATATAATCATTTTATTTCTGCGCCGAAATGTTTTTCAAATTCATATAAATTTTCAAATTTAGAAAAAAAAACGTACGGTTATCAAGACTAACAGAAGGCAACTGAGGTTTCTATTCATTTTTTGATCATACACGTTACCAAAACCAGTTTCAATTTCACTGTAACAAAATTAATTTTATTTCTGCGCTATAAAGTTTTTTGAATTCACATAAATTTACACATTTTGATAAACGTACGGTTATCACTAATGGCCGAAGGCAACTCAAGTTTCCATTCACTTTCTGAGCATATACTTTAAAAAATCACATCAGTTTCAATTTCATTTTTGGCAAAATTAATGTGAATGTATTCAAGAACTCCCACAAGAATTTCCAAAACACTTAACTTCACCGAATACAGGAACTGGCTCTCAAACACTAACCATAAAACAATTATTGCACACATCAAATTATTGCAAAAATCAAAAATATTGAGCGCTTATTGACCTTAACCATCATCACCTCTCCCCCACCTCCATAAAAAAATAAAAATAATATTACGCTTCAATGTGCAGCATTATGCGACGCAGAACGCAAATAACTATCTTATCTTTACAATTCAATTTACTGAATGCTTACATGAAAAGTGCTTGCTAAATAGAATACGAAAAAACCATAAACCTATTGTGCATTTGGCGTCGGATTAGTCTACCATTTTGGGACTCGCTATTCTTCACATAATTTGCAATTCTTAAAATCGCTTTCACGTACTGACATTAAGGAAGTCGCCCTGAAAATCCCTTCTGTCACCAGGTAGGTCCATTGTCTCGGGTTACAGTTGACACGAAGTTGAGGTGACACACGCAGAAAGGGGGCCCCCACAAGAGTAATTTGAACCACCTCGACCATGAAACTATCCTATAGAAGTCTCCGAATGGTTAGGCGTTTAGTCCATTCACGTCATTTTCATAGTGCTCAAAAATCGATTTTCCAGACTGAGCAGCGAATTAAGGCGACCACCCACAAGGTCATTCAGAATGGCACAAGCTGACGATTTGCAGGCTTTTTTTTCTTCTTTTCACTTAAAATCGCACATGCAACATCGGACTTTACAATTATCCAAAGAGTCGTGACAACGACTAAAATTCTGAAAGCACTTTGCATGCATGGCATGTGGATATACAGTCAGCCGAGTAAATTACATGTGCATTATTCGTTTGAACATGTTTTATTAAGGTGTCTTAAAGATTGCTACTTTATCGACACGTCAAAAGATGTCAGATTTGAAAGGCGCTTAAAAATCGTCTTCGACATGTGTTGAAATATCCAAATTGACTAAACGTGAACATGTTACACGAATGTGTCTTTGACAAGTACGTAATAGCAAGTCACACACCTATGAGTAAATCTACATGGTAAAAACACTACACGCAGGCAAGCGCCAGTCAGCTTGCGAATGTGACAAACAGCAGTCCCATACAGCATCTGTCAGAATTCAGCTTGCCTTTCTCTGATGTTGAGGTTTAATCGAAATGTGGAGCCATCTGACATTCTAACAATAGTTATAGACCGACATCTGACATTTCATAGTTCTGTGGGCATACTGCCTAACTAGGTAGTTAATATGTTTTATGTAGATTTTTTATTTGTCTGTGAGAAAAGGAATGAGTTATAAAATGTGTAGCATGACGTTTTTTTAAATTATATTTTTCCACACTTTATGGATTAAGAATGATCAACGTAACATTTTAATAAATAATGCAAAGATGTAATATTTATAAACAAAAGCAAAATCAACGTTAAAAGGTTCAGAGTTTGCAAAGATGTCTTGTTAACCACAAAGTTTCCTTTTGTACACGTTTAAGCAACAGTCTTCCAAATTGTGAGGTCCTGTAGGCCTAGTGCGAAAACTTTCATTTTCCAAATATTTTTATCGTCAGTGTAAAACTAGTCAGTTCCTTGCACAATAACCTCAACCAAAACAGAAGTTCCCATAAAACGATCTTCCATTTTATGATTTTTTTTTGTAGAAGCCTATCTGAAGAAAGTTTATATTTAAAATAATTTCAATAAAACAAGTAATGTTTTCATTTCAAATGTCACGTCCACGTTTAATTTGTTTAATCTTTATATTTTGTATACTACCGGCGTCCATGTAGTCATGTACTCGCACCTACTTACTAACACAGAAAGTAATGGCTTAATTTACTAAGGTAATACTTTCCTTATGAAGATGAGAGGCAAGCTCAGGCTTGATTTTTAAAAACTGTTTTCAATCTAAATTTCCTACACCTAGGAATACCAATACGATATCTGAAGTTCTACTTCAGAAGTATACAACGTTAATAATGCTACAAAATGTTTAAAGTGTTTTGATTTTTATTGTTGAATTAGGTATATTAGAATTACACTATACTATTTCAATTTAGGGACTTCGTAAACAAGAGAACTTGCTGCATTAGTGCTTGGTAGGATAATTTATCATCACCTATCAATTATATTGTAGTATCACCATACATGTATTTTCATGCCATACTTTTCGACCATCATCGATAGGGACAAAACCGGACCATAGCTGTGCTACCCCATCATTTTCCGTGTTTTCAAATAACATATGCCCTTCACCCAAGTACTGCTTACCTGTTAAGTATTGGTCGTTTGAGTGGCAAATCGATCAAATATATGATAAAGGGCCCATTACATCACCGCAATGAGATGATTTCAGGGCGATTCTTGTCGTTTAGCAGGAACATTAAATAATATATCGCGATATCATTAACCACTGTGGTTTGCGAAGTACGCTAAACGATCCATTTTCCTAATATCATGGCGAACAGCCCCACAACCTTTTATTTTCCCTTAAAACGTTACGTTACACCCCAAATTCGAATTGACCCCAGGGTACAGCCATTGGAACCTATACTTGAGGGTGGAAAACTCAAGTAAGGGCTCGGTATGCCCACATTCACTTTTAGCTCAATTGTTATCATCAAGCCATACTGGGAACGCAAGATTTCAAATTTATCGAACATCATAGGGCATGCAATGTAAGTTTCATGATTTTTGGTTTGCAAAGTGGGGTCGGTGGGTAAAATTCTATTACAAATAATAGGGTATGCGGCAAAACAGCACAAAACTTTGGAATTCAAATCAATATGGCTCGGTGCGGTTTTTCACTGTTTCGATAGCATTTTATCATAGGTCTCACGTGAGGCCGTCGGGCTTGAATGTAACCAGAATTATAGGTCAGCGCCAGTATAAGTGAGTTGCATGGCGCCACAAATTTAGAGTAAAGTCAGTCATGGCCCCCAACAGAGTTCCGAATTATGCCCAAAAACCGGAGGGGGCTCAGGGGGTGTTCATTATTGGGAAACTGTCGTCCAAAAACAATTTTATGATCGTTCAGGGACGTTTGCAAGGTTGGTTTAATGTAAAAGGGTTGCATACAAATTGCTAGAATTATTTGACCGTAACGTTTTCTATTGAAAATTAGGCTTAATTTGGAACTATGTCTAGAACATAATCAAACAAATCCCTAATCGCACACCCAGTCCATGTCATGGATACACAGGGACTCGCAAATGTTCGGCCTTTCTTTTATGAAGAATGTTGATTTTGTATCATTATTCATTCCAATACGTTTTGATAAACAAATTTACTTAAACACGTGATAACAGCATTCATTAGATGAGCTTCCCAAACAATATTTCGATGACAAGAGGGTGATTTGGGGGAGGGTAGACCCCATAATCAGAGAAATTAAAAACTCATCCATGTGTTGGAAATCCAGTCCAATGACAAGTTAGACCAATGGATGGTAAACTTCAATCATATATTTGTAATAAAAATTCCCATATGGTTCTATATCCAATCTTTGCAATACTGATTACATCCCCTTATCATGCGTCATTTCTTTGCTGACTGTAGGGTAGGTCTACTGATGTGATTTGAATTGGAGGAAAATTTCTTAAAGAATGTGTAATTGAACTGAATTGAATATGAAAATCAGTTTTGGAAAATAATCAAAAGAAAATAATCAAAGAGATAAAAATTATGGGATTTTCAACTAAGATTGGTAAAGGAACCCGTGATACCTCTATATTGCCGTTTCGAGTCCAAAAATTATGGGGGTGTTTTAATCATTATGTGTTAAGTAAACCCATTTGCATATAGGGTTTCGCAGATGAGAAATTTCACTGGGATAGCTTTACATCCCACTTGTCCAGTTATGTATATGTAGTACATGTAGTACTACAAAAATACCCAAGAAATTGAAAACCAAAGCTTGAGATTACAGTGAAGTCAATTATATTTACATGCAGTATTTTAGTCCAGCGGCATCTAGAATCGTACCCTGATGCAGCATGGTTTTCCAGTCTCACAATTACAGATATACAGTCAGTTCATCCCGAGAACTGCAAGGAAATGCTCTCATGTACGATTTTACTTTTCTGAAGAGATGAATACGGACGTTTAAGACCTACAAATGCCTTCAATCACGCAATGCACGCTTTGCACCTTTACACGCCATTTTCGATTGCATTTCTCCTTTTTGGAGCCTTTGTTTTGCCACGAAAACACGGAAAAAAGCATCTTTATGCTCGGCTGTAATTGCGTTTTTATTGTCGTTTTTTCCCTAAACAATTCTGGAGATGGCGCCTCCAAATAAGTACTTGGGTGTCGCTCACTTTGTTACCCGAGACCCTCGCCACCGTGATTAAATACTTACAGAATGGGTAAAGATGGGACTTAAATGCACGTTGCATGTCACCCAAATGAGTTTTCATTCATGAAAGCAGCCTCAAGTCCCATCATTTTTCACTTAGGAGTCTGGCCATTGTGTTCCCGCCGCCAGGGCATGATTGACAAGGTAAAAAAGTAGGAAATGTTGGTTTTCGGTCATTTTGTAAAAATAACGCACAGCCACCTTTATGCGCTCATAATGGACCAAAAAATTAATGCTACAGGAGACTTTTTTGGTCGGCGAAAAACTTTCTCCCCCTTTGCTTTTGCGTCGTTTTCTGTCCCAAAAAACTAATCCGCGAGCTTTTTATAAACGAGACCGCATTATCCCGGCTCTTTAATTTTTCAAAAACTTGTCATGCCGCCCGTGAATTTACCGGGCATCAGTGCGACTCCTGGACTACTAACAATTAAGTTCGTGATTTTTATTTTTATTTCACGAGTTCAACATGAGCAATTTCGAACCTCCGCGCGTTTCACCAAGAATCTTAGCTAGAAAATTTCGCTCAGTAGAAGTTAACTTATCTTTTAAGAAACATTAACATATTTTCGGTAATTTGTGCATGGGTTAGGCTAGTTTTAAAAATGTTAAAGGCAGTATACATGTAACGTCAATGAATAAATTATTCGCCCAAAAAATTTCAATTTAAAAGTACACATGTAGAGTGCCAAACCATAAGGTCGTAAGTGTTTGACTGAAATGCGTTGTTTGAGTTTGATGCATTTTACGAGCCATTCCCCACCTGCTATAGTGACGAGAAAGCGATTTGGACATCCCTATTCATTGTGGAGGGAAAATTGACTGTGTCACCAATTCAACTAAATACTAATGTGAGACGTTTGTAGTGTTTATAGCCGGTTGAACCAACAAAAGTTAAGCAAAACCGAAGTTTAGTTAACTAAGGAAGTGCATTCCATCTAGCAGGTAAGCAGTTAACCATGGGTTAATCTAAGGTTGGTAATATAACGCAACTTTCCCAGAATTCCTAGCTGCAACATCTCCATGTTTACTATACCTTGGGTTAAAAATCTCTATAGTCAAATAGTGCAGCGAAAGCCTATTTACACTTAGATTAACTCAGTGCCGGATTACCCATCAGGCCAAGTAGGCACCGGCATATGGGCCCCACGCCTTTTAGGGCCCCGCGACAAGGAATCAAAAATATTTGTTTAATAATATTACAATATATTGTTTATCAATGTTTGTTTTGTTTAATAAAATTGGTTTATCGAGATTTTGTTGTTCAAACCGTATTAGGATATAAAGTGCAAAGGGGGCCCCGAGATTTCGACGGCATAAGGGCCTCTACATGGGTTAATCCGGCATTGGATTAACTTGCGGTTATAGTTAACCCTTAGTTATCTTACCTCTCATTTAACGTACAATGATGCAACCGGCCCTTAGTGAAACATAATAAGACTTTCCCCATTTGATTTCGACATTGACTTGACATTCACGTCAACTTTCGTGTTTTTTTCTTCAAATATTGATTTCCGGAATTAACTTTTGGGAAATTGAAATACCCATTGTAGTCTCTAAGATATGTAACTAGATTTCATCTATGCATCTATATATAAATATTTCAATTCCATCGCTTCTGTTGTATAATGTACTGTGGGTCTTACTGGGATGATGTAGGAACATACAAAGTAATTCCAATAATATTGCTTTCCGCATCACCTCATAACCAGCAATAGTAAAACCTACATTCCTGCAAGTACATGATGGTATAATAGGCAGTAGGGGGCCATTTATGGACGTCCCCTAAGAGAAACTGGGTCTCCAGAGGAAATTGCATGTTCTCATCCTGCGAGGGCCAGGCGAGTTTAAACGGGCATCATGTGCTCCGTTGATCTCGGCACACATCCTATTCATGTAGCTCATAATGAAGGCGGCACAGGTAGCAATTAGACAAGAGCTTAGTGGGGTGCAGCACGACATCAGTGTTTGCAAATTGTCGCTATAAAAAAATGGCGGAGCTGGGGACCAGCAACACAAGATGGACTCCTCCCCCTGCGAGTGCAACAACTCGATTCCTATTCACGAAGAGCACAAAGTCATAGGTGCACAATGGCGTCCAACCAAAGGGCGTTCGGAGTCGACATAGGGGGCAGCGCGGAGCCTTTTGTCCCCTCTTGTGTACCGCGAACAGTGAGGCCGGAAATCGCCGAAGTGATGGGACAAAGACGAGTCAAGAGAATGACTCGGTTATTTCCAACAGCTTGTAGTCTTTGCGTGAAATGAGAAGTTGTCCAATGCGTTTGCTTTGGTCATCCATCTGTGCAGGATGACCAGAAGACCAAAGCAGCTTGAATCTTGATCAACGAAAGCGTTTGATCTTCATTTATAATAAATGCAAATGCATAAAAAGCTGATGAACACATTTCCTTTCGTGTTTTCAATTTTTAAATTTCTGTAAAGATATGCATGGACCATTGCGATTCCCGTAGTAGGCCTACAGTATTAGAAACGAACAGCCCATTCAAATCTCAGAACAGCAGACTATATTCCTACTTAACACTCGCATCATACTGAATACTGGACATCCAGATTTTGATGCATATTTTCATCATCACGAATAACGAGAAATCATGAAAAAAAGTCTTCGATCAAGTTAATAAAAGTATGGTAAAAAGACGCCACACATCCATGCACACAACAGTCAATGCTTTACGAGTAAAATACTACATTTTATGCATCTACATGTAAATATAAAGCTCCTTTGGAATTAACAGGTAACTATGAAATTGTCCTTTGCTCGGAAAAATTAATTATGCTATCAAATTAATTATTCTGAAAGATCCTCCAAAGCAATGGCTCCTAAACGTTTTCGGATCTTTTAGTCATAATCATGCCAAAACACTTCTGTTAAAACATGTAAATGTTAGAAATACATTCATCACTTGTGTTAAACAGTAGGCCTACATTTTCAATACGTTCTTTAAAAACGGATATTGTGAAAACAAGAACAATAACTTTCCAAAATGCGTTTTCCTATTTGTCAATTGCATGTTACGTTTCCTAGTCAACCCAATTCCTGATTTCATTTTTCGATTTTTCAGTAAAAAGTTAAATATGAGCACATATGGCGAAGCATCAGAAAAAACAGAGAAAAAAAAAACAGGGGAAAGTATCAGAAATTTATTTATCCCGCGCGTGAGTCTCCCTGCACACGCGCCCCGTCGGGTGCGCGAGGGTGGCGCTGGGGAGGGGTCGCCGGGTTGCGTTCCCTCAAATTACCCATTATTACCCGGAGTGGCCGTTGTCGGGAGTCGAGCATGTTCAGCCACTTGGAGTAATCAACGCGCCGACTTCAGGTGTCATTATAGGAACTAAAACTGGCCAGAATCGCTGCGTAGCCCTGCGAGGGGGGCACAGGAGGTCATTACATACAGGAAGATCAAATTTGACCCCGGGCCGAGATATCCTATTATGAGATTAAACATAGTATTGGGACGCGCAGGACTCCAATCGGCAGTCTTCAAATGAGTCGTAAATACTGCTGGCGTCCCTGTTTAATGACCAACTCGCGTGCGGGTGAGAAACGCAGGCTTAATTGAGAGTGCTGGTGTCAAAACGCTCGCTCAAGTACGACGCCTGCGCTGCTGAGAGCATTAACAAAATTGACTGTTACTGTGTAATTTGTTTCCCATTCTGTACTCACACGATGACCATGCAAAGTAGTTTATAGGCCTATCCATTTTTCCGTTTACCGAAATTCTCCTTGTTACATAAAATTGGATTATTCATGATGAAAAAAAATGCAACAAAAAAGTAATTTGTACTATTTCCTACTTTATCCCCCTACCACCAACAGACATCCCTACTGTCTGTACATCATCATGTAGGGGTGTTGGTTCAACTTTTGCTGTCCCAATTGCAACTGCTGGTCTGAGTTCAACACATTTAAGTGCTTCAAATGAAAGATGGAAAAAGTAGTCAAGACTAGATTGCTTTTTCCATCTTTCATCTTCAACACAGACCACATGACGACCAAGTTAGATTTTAACTTGGATTTTACTTGGAACTTAGATTTTAAGTACATAGAAAATTATGTCAATTAACTTAGGATAGATGTAGCTGGTATAATGCATGGAATAAAGTTTTATTATTATTATAAGGTGTTTTGGAACATATAGTATCATATAGAGATTTGCGGGTTCTTCAAAATTATTTGTGTGCTTATTTACATGATAGATAAGTGCAAATACCCTCTCAATACGACTCATCATATAGAGATTTGATAGATAGGATTTTAAAGGAAACATTTTGGAAACAGTTATAAGATATTAACAACATTATTATGTAGAGAGGCATAGGAAGATTAACATGTGCAATGATGCTAAAAATTAAATACTGAAAGCCAGGTCGGTACTTTAGATACAAATAACGAACGCCCGTCTTCAACTACAGGAGAAATGTCTAACATTTGAAATACATGGGACTTGATAACGTCCATTCAAAAGGACGGCCAAACAAGACGTCACATTCACGCACTATTGAGTGGTCAATATTGAAAGGTTTCAATGAATTTGTTGACCCTTCTTCCCCCTAGTCGCCACGGAAAGGGTCCTCTTCTCCGCAAAGCCATGAGTCCTTGATGGGGAAGTTCCACCAGCCACCTCGACCTAGCGGAACAAAATGGCGTTTGCGGTTGACGAAATGGCCTCCATGTCGTCCGCCCCCTGGCCCATCGGAAGTGGGCTTCGGAGGGCCGTGCACGCGTCGGCCCGGCTCGTGCTCGAGGTGTGCGAGAGCGAACCCCTGCGGCGCCTCGGCGCTCGTTCGCCAGATGCCGCGTGCGCACACGCTCCCAGGCCCGGACCGACCGGTGGCAAGAGGCTTCTGGGCTTCGCGCCTAATTCGTGTCCCCTGGCCAAGGAAATTGGCGCTGGAGAGGCTTCATTCGCGGACCGCCGGCCTTGGACGCGGAGCCCTTATTGGCGGTTACGGCCCAGTCAACCGTGACATGTCACGTGACCACGGCTCGTATCATCCTCGCGAAATGAGTTTCAGGATTTGGAAACGATGACCGTTTTTTGGCACGGGTGCCACCAAGGGCGTATTTAATTAGACGGCGTCCCAAGCTGGCGGCAGGACGGGAGAACCCATTGACTTTGTGGTGATGATCGTTTGGCTTTCCTTATATTTGTCAGCAAATTAAAAGAAAATGAGGACAATGTAATGTGCCAATTATGCACATGTACCAGTGTAATTCGTTGGTACAGAATAGTGTACTTGCCCGATTCTTACCTACCCAGAATTGTGTAACTACCAAATTTGGTGTGTTCCTTTCATTGTTGGTGCCCTTGTTGTTTGGGTGTACAGATTTGCGATCTGCGGCGGATCCAAGGGGTGCAACCGCATCCTTATAGTTTTTTTCCGGCATATACATTCTAGACATAAGATTATGTGTGGAAAATTACAGTATTGCAACAAGCTACACCTCCATACTATTCATTCTGTATCATATTGGTTAATTGATGAACGCATATAATGTTTGAAAGATAATATATTATAATTTTACACGTTTATTACAAAACATTTAATTGACTTACTTAATAATAAATTAATTCAGTGATCTTTGTAAAGCAAAAACATTTTTGTCACATTTTCTTCATCAGCTCAAGCTCTTTTTAAATCCAAAAAGAAAAGTACAGCCAACCCATTTATAATTCACCGATTTCCCTGAAAACTATAAAATTCCCTGTAATTAACCTGATTTCAACCTTCTACTTCCCCCACATTTGAATTTTCTGATTTCTGTTATCCAGGTGTATGATTACCGTGCAAGAAGTATTTAGAGCAAGTCACTAAAAGATTAAACATGGACATAATGACATGTTATAATAATCAGTGCAGTTGCCTTTATACAGTTTGTAGCGATATCAGCACAGAAACAGTGATATCAATAATGTTATAGTGATATTAGCGATATAGTGATGTGTCGTTTATTTATCTATAACGAACGAAATTCCAATAAAACCCTTTATGGGCCTCTGACGCCCAACTAGGGCGGGTGTCATAGCGTAGGAAAACTGCTTTCAGGGGTAGCTAACGGTTATTTTTCAAATTTCGTTCATTGTTTATAAATAAACGGCATATCTTTCCAAAGGTATGAAATGTGCTAGGTCCAAGTAGAAGACCAATACTACATGGTCAAAATTATTTCAGACTTGGGATTTAGTATTTACAGCGCGATGTACAAACGCGTTTTTTACCATTGTGGGCATGTGAGCTTGGGTGCCTGAATTCCCCTTAGACATGAAATTCATTTTTAATGCAAACAGTATACGAAGAAAATGTTAAGATACGTAATTGAAATTAAAAAGCATGCCAAATTTGGTAAACTTTTAGGATCATTGCTTGGTTTAAACGTTAGCTAAACATGTTTTTAAAAGCCGTTTGTACGAATCACTAGCATGTTACATTTCCATGGGCAACGTCATCAAGTGGAACTAGAACAAACTAGATTTTGGGCAACAACAAAAAGTACATGTATACAGTATGACAACGATTACTTACAAAGATCCTTTTCTCATTATTTAACGTGTAAAAAAGAGACCAGCTGGGAATTGCGAAGCTTGTTTTTTCTACGGGAAGGAATAGACAAGCCGAGCGCATTGGCGGATCCCCCACGTGATATAATGAAGAATTCGACAAGGTAAGATTGAAACAAGCAGGGCTCATTGTCGTCGGACTTCTTCCGGAAAATCAGCCATTGTGGGCTTTAACACTATTGATTATAAACCGATGGAATTGGCCGAGTCGGTACCTTTGACAAACCGGGGAAGATGAGGGATAGACAGACCCTGAAGACACGCGATGACCCCCTGAAAAAACAGTAAAGGTGGGGCAGGCCCCTTTCCCAATTCCCTCTTCAACCACAGAGGCCTTCCAGCCCATTCTCCATCCCGACCGTTACTCATTCACAGGAGCGCCACGAGGCGGAGTTTTCGACGAAATTTATGAACTCATCAACTGAACCAATCAAACCTTGGAGAGCGCAATAACTCTAGTGTGTAGAATGGCGATAACGCATTTAACCACAAACATGTTTTCAAAATTAGTCCAAGGGGCGAGAGAGAATTGAGAAAGATCTGTGGTTTACGTTTCCATGCATGCTTCAAAATAGCATATATTTTTGCTTAGAAGAGACATTATCACAGTTATGGCATGCCATGATAACCAAATATGAGAATACGCAGAGCCATTCATAATGAACGTCTTATGATTTTTCAGATCTCCCCCACCGCTGACTGGTTTTTATTAACCACCGCATGCCCGGTCTGATTTATAAAAAACGCTTTCACATTGAATAAAATTCGTAATATTGATTTAAATTTATTTATAATCATCAAATCTTGAGCCTTTTCCCTCCACCAACACTCCTCCCCCCCTCATCCCTCTCGTGTCCTTTATGAATGACTCTTATGGGGGAAAAATAATTGCAAACTGATTGCAGAAAACGGAATGAAAAGCGATGATATTTGTTTCAAATAAATACAGTCTGCAACCCGTTTGGCTGCAATTTTGTCAGCAAAAAAACTACTACTGATCGCAAACTGATGGTCAATTACAAGCTTAGGTCTTGTGTTCATGATAAACACAAGAGGTGAATTTCTGCATTCTTTATAAATTGTTAGCAAATAGTCAGTACATGGTGTCCTTGTCACCGTACAATTTATCACTTTTGCATTACATCTACAGGGTCTGGCAGGTCCCTGATAATGACTAAGCCAGCTGACAAGTTTATGAGAATCAAGTTAATCAGACATTTTGGTTGACTTTCAGACACATACTAGGTTAGACAGGCTATGTTTCAAACCTTACTTCGGTTGAAATGCATGTATGAAGGGAAACTGAGTTTACGCTCTGGAATGCACCAAATCTCACTCCCTACAATGTCGTCCATCACCGCAGAAGGAGGCGCCTCTCAACCATCTTATGACTATCACAAATCAAACCATTTGGGATCGATAATTAAGAAGAAACCAAATTAAGTCATTTGCAGACCGAAGCTACGGAGGAACGCCTTTGCCATGTGTGGTCGAAGTGCTATGTGGTTGATTGCCAAGCTCCAACTTTAGTTTTCGAGATAATTGAGAGAAACAAGAAAATGGAGCCCATAATTCCTTGACAGTGTTTTCTACACTTACTGTACACTGGAAACCATAACGAATACGGTTAGAACGAAGTGGTTATGTGCGTTCATTCTCTTTTACGAGCTCAGCGTAAATGAGCACTACATCAAAAACAGTACTTAAGTAATTAAGGTGCAAGTCCATAATTGTCATTGGCTCAAATTTGTAACTCTTAGTTTTATCATTGCGCTGTATCAGCAAGTACCTCACCAAGACGAGGTATTTCACTGGGGCAAGGGTCAACTTTCGGAGTGCATCTGCAAACAGTGGCATATCCGATAATCAAGATGCTAGATTGGCACTCGATTCAAGCCCCACAATTATTGAAATCCGTTGTATGGCTATCCTAATGCCTGCACCCTTGCCCTGACAATTAAGTTCTGCTCCACGTAAACGTGCACGGTAGACGTTACCGCCTTAATGAACACGTGCAATTCCTCCTGACACCCCATTTGACGAAATAATTATTCCGTTGTCAGAGACGTCTTCTGCACACCGAAGAGGTCAAGGTTTAACCCTTTAGCAAGGCGAAAAAGGATGAAACAGCATGGATGCCCCGCATGTTTGCGCAGTGGAGATAAAAATCACCTCCAAGATTTACCCTGGAGACAAAAAGGTAGCAAAATTGGTCTCGATTCTTACCTGTCTGGAAGGCATCCCTAAAGATGGCGGCAAATAAGAGCCAAAACATTCATCCTGATTCGTATCCACGTGTCATTACTGGATTTTTTTCAGTATGTCGAAACCAAATCAATGCCAGTGACCTCGACGCAAACATTCCATGACACTTCCACCACCCCTTTATTGCTTAATGTGTGGCCGAAAACTGTTAAAAAAGAAAAGTTGAAAAAATTAGCTTAAGGCTGCATAAACCAAAAGGATGCTTAGGACGCAAAAACCAAATCACGTTTTTGCTTCCATTACTTGATCTAATTTCTGAATTTATTTTTTCCCGTGTAAAATAGGTTGTCCACTAGGGTGTGTTATTTTTATTGTTTGAAAATGCCCCATTATTGAAAAAAATGCAATGTAAAAAAAACCGTAATGCGACCCCCGTAAACAGGTGTTTCCCCAATTTGTTTATGCATGCACATTGAATTCATCCTTTCGTTTTGGGATTCAAAATACCAGCCTTTGTTATTATGCATACATACATGTACATGTAAGTCAATGGCAGTACCTTGGGAAAATAGGCTTACATCACATCTTCCAAAGCTTGTCTCAACCTAGGTTTTAAACCCATTATTACCCTTACTTTCCAAATAATGGCTTACTCGAAATTTCAAAAACATGTTATCAAAGAAACACAGACGATCATCGAAATCTTACACAAAGTAGATTTTAAGGTATGTAATTTGGCATGTTATAACATGTTCTTCATATGTAGTAAATATTAAGTTAACGATAAAACCACGTGTTTTTTACATTTGAAACATACATGTATGTAAATTTGGAATAGTGCAACTTGAATTACATGATGTCATGCCCAAAAATGCTAAATTTTGATAGATAAAAAAGTGTTAATATTATTTAAAAATATCAGTAAAACATGATATTTTAATGCTAATTTTCTATGGAATATAGAATCATAAATATATATGTACATGCAGGCGTACATATTTTCTGATATAAAAAGTTTTTAAAAAAATCATAAATTGTGCATGTTTAATTATGTTACCATTTTAATTAATGCAATTTCTTTAAAAACCGTTAAAATTCCGTTAAAAACCGTAAAACGTTTAAATTTAATGCTACAAACTACATGTAATTATGGCAATTTTAATAAATTAGATACCTTTAGATTTAGATCCTTAAATGTCCATGAAGCAGCACCATGGCCATTACCAAACGTACAATGGCTGTAGATAGTGAATACGTTGCTCATGTTTCGGCATATTTAGTAGCTATTTTTTATTGATATTTTTTAAAGGATAAAAGTTGCACTAATTTTGCTCGCACGGTAGGTGGCCAGCGAAGTTTTTTTAAACGTTGATAAACAGCTGTAAGGAAGCAATATTAAAGACAGAAGGTTAGCTAATTAATAAGACGATGAAGCGCATCTCATATCAACCTTATATTTAGCGTTACGATTTAATTTCTACTTCCAATCCAAGAAACATTCTGGAGGTCTCATTTTACATGAATCCCAAACTGATTCGGCGTATACATGTAAGCAACAAAAAAGTATAAGTGCAGGGTACAAAGACCATGCTAAAATAACTGATACGAAACAAATAATAAAAACAACTATAAAATCAGGTAATTATAAGGAAGTATGTTATTAAAGAAAATTATAGTTCGTCATATGGATCTATGGAACATACCAGACATCCATTCTGCCTCCATCAAAGATTATCTTTATTAGTAGTAGGCGTATAGGTTTAAGAAATATTTCCAATGATCACATAAATGTATATATAAATCCAAGTGAGCTTATGATAAGGTAAAATAACTGTTTCCGGGTGGTTTTTACGACGTTTTTAAGTGTTTTTAATTTACATGTACTTACACTGCATATCAACAGCAGTTTTGTTTTCTTGCTTCAATGATAGCAGCATGACATTGCAAATCATTTTAGCGACAAATTCGAATTTATTTAGAATGATTTTTAGAAACATGCAAAACATGTCATTAAAATATCTTTACATCAAAACCCATATTCACGGAACATATTTTATCTCTTAGCGTGTAGCTTTAGACATATGTCAGGACTGTGGTGAAAATATACAGTTAAATAAATGTGTACAGGCACATATTACTTTGTTTACATATAACCATATCCAATTGCTGAAGGCGCGCCTTAAATTATGATGTACAGTATATACTGTATATTTAAATACCTAGAATTGCAGGATAAACACGCAACAAAAAGGGGGAAAAGAAATAAAGATGACAAATGCCCAGTTTTACTTTTTTTTCCATTTTCAATTATCACCTTTTGTTAAAATAGTAAACTTATTAACACTTCCATTATCTTTTGAATATTGCACTGCATAAATCATCATTTTGTTACGTTTGTATTATGCGTGCCATGTGGTTTTTAAATTGAATCTATGACATCATGGAACCATAATTCAGCAAAAAATTACACGTAAGAAGTCACTGCATGGGGGTTTCTGCAAACCTCTATGTTTTATGATCAAACATTACCTTTGGTACAAAGGATAAATTCAAACGTTTCCAATGTAATCATTTGAACTAAAATCACTAAATTAATAATTTTTTAACATAATTTCGTTTAACTATTTCTTGTAATTCGCATTGAATTATTTGCAAATTTCATAAGCTTACTTTTGTGCACTATTGAGTTGTTTTTAACAATCAAGCTGACTATTTAAATAAATTAACACATTTAAATCTAAAGCATGGAAAGTTTTTCTTCTACGAAATGGATTATCTCATTATCCATTAACTATGTAAGAACCAACTGACTCCATGACAATTAAGCTACATGTAAATATATTTTGAAAGTCGCTTTCGCGTATTATGGTTTACTAGAAAATATTTCACTTAGGCGATAAATAAAAGGGTTATATTTTCGAATTTAGCTTTGATGCATTCCCTAT
>JAQIXS010001602.1:0-28525 GCA_034700785.1 Rossiulus vilnensis | reverse complement strand
AAGCTTAATGCCAACTGGTAGGTTACCCATAGGAGGGGTTCGTTAAGTTTTGTGAACAAGGCTTTGAAGTTATGTAAATCCGTCTGAGTATATTTATGTCTTATTAATGAGGTAATTTTAATAATCTGCCTTGATTGGCAAGACGAATATAAATGCGTCCAATGATACTGATATTAAACGGGAACCTGTATTCGAAACAATTTGAAAAAAAATATCACTTATCAGGAAAATACCCATGGATTTCCATGATCTATATATCTAAAACTGAAAGCAATAACTAAAACGGAAGCAACTGCTTACAGAGAAATAAAGTGTAATTCAAAAAGTTTTATATGGGAACACATTATTTAATCGCAGTGATTTCCAGAATCTAATAAGATGACTGTAATCAAAATGGTGACTGTTGGATTGACTAATATCAATAATATCAATATAATTTATTTGATCGAGTACTTCGCAGGACGAAGTTGATCGAATTAATGAAGTGTTTACTCAAAGTCCACAAAAATCAACTACTGTAGCATTACTCGAAGCTATTTGAAGCCTATCTAGCATTATCTGAAAGTGCATCTTTCAAATACGGAGTTCATTATACAGATGTTGTATCGTAACAACGTTTCATTTCTATTGACCATTCACAATTTTGAATATCATATAATATGCTAAAGTGACATCCATTTATAATAGTCATTACCTGAGTATTTTATGATTGAATGAAAACTGCATAAAATATTTGATCACACAAAAATTGCAGATATACAAGGATGCGATGATAATTATTATTATTATTCTAAAGCTAACAGGAAATAGGATTGTGTGCAAAGTGGTGGGCGTTGGGGGTATAACCATATCCATTTAGGCAAACAAATGTGACAATGACTGCCGAAAACAGATGGAAATTCGTCCAACATCCCGTCCGAAATCAAATTAGCGCCAGCAGTATTTCCCACGAAATTATTCAGTTGGTTCCTTTTTTTAATCGTTTTCTGGCACTTACTACGTTATAGTTTGGCACCCATAAAATATTTTAAGCACTAATTTGATTTCGTTAAAACAAGAATAAGATCAAGCGAATGTTTTGTTGAGATATTATTAATGAGTGGTTATATTTTTATGGGTATTAATTTTGGCACAAGAAAATTCGTTTTTTAAGTTTTTTCCCCAAAAATTTGTAATAGTTAAAGTAGGAAGAATGGCTATTCAAAGTATAATTGTCTCAGATTATAATACAATTGTTGAATACAGTTGTTGATGCAATCGAACATTTCTAATGTATTAAATAAGGATATACATGTATGGTATGAAAATGAATGGTAAAGATTAATCTAAACTTGGTGGATAAAAATGTTTTTAATAAATTAAAATGAAACGTGAAATGAAATGACGTTTTGACCTTATCGTTCAGTATAACCTGAAATGGATGGAGTTATTCAACAATACAACACTTAGCACGAAGGGTAATAGCCCTTATGGCTGTTACAGAAATGTGGTGATGCACAGTATATAAATATACTACCTAATCACATGTATAATAAATAAATGAGGTCGTGGTAAGTATATGAAAGAATAAAATCAATAAATAACTATTGTATATAGCTTAATGTACATGAAAAATAGTATAATGGATATGAAATTGTTATTAGTATGGAAGATTGAACACCAGCTTCCCCAGGTTCCTTACGTTAGTCATTACAGGGGGCCCAATCTGAGGTTTATTGGAATTCGATTGATGAAGTCAATTGGGATTAAAAATTATGAAAATTAGTTAGCAACTCCCTTTTGACGGGAACACATCCTAATTTGTAAGATAATCTCTTTTATAAAACAGTATCTTGTTAAGATATGTGCATGTGTCCATCTGAAAGCATCATCCGGATATTTTGTACCTCCGGCATATGTGTGTAGCTGTTGTGTCTGTGTAAAGTACAATTTTACTTTCCAACCATGACGACGTTTTTGGACTGCCCCTCAAGCCCTTTTCTCACATCTTATCCAGAAATCGACTTTTGCGCCTAGACCAATCCATGCACGTTGCCTGCCTAGCTTATCCTCCGGGGACAGCGACCATAGCCCGCTAAATATGGCCTAACTGCTCTTTTCATTTCATGACTCTGTGCAAACACCACTTTCACTGACTTGTACCAATTTCTAGGAATTCATACACTCCTAATGACCTTGCGTATCAAGGCAGGTAACTTGCAGTGGCTATTTCGGAGAAAACCAAATGAAAGGCCAGGGCGTGGGGGCGGATGCGTGGTTTTTTTTACCCCCAAAATGGTCCCCCTGGGCTTTCTCGCCTAAGTTATATGAACAGCGTCTAACGTGGACGTTTGCTTTTCTCTGATTGCGAGTAATGCCAGAGATAGACGCGCTGCAAATGTTGTAATAAGTGCAGCCGATGTTGATTTAATGACGATAAAATTATAGCAGTATTGTCCCCAACAGCAATCCTCATCCGCTTATTTACGCCTTTATTCGGTACCAAAGAGGAGAATTACGGCACCATTAGTCGCGTTCCGACGACGTTTTAGCCCGTAGCTACTTAACTGTTCGCATAAATCTCGTCTCGGCTTTAACAATTACTTCTCTGTACGGTTGACTTTGAAATACATCTAAAACTTGCCTTCAAATAAACGACGAGACAATTCTCATTATATTAGGCGTTTAATGTAAATGTCATCGCATTTGCTATTTTAAAGCAATCTTGACTTTTTGGCTATATCAAACACTGAACTTTTTACAAAATGAACCGAGTTGTTGCACAGTTGCAAACATTCCAATTATCGAAGCTGTGTTCCAAAGGCCGACACTATACACATGCACAAAAAAACACTTACTTCAAATACTTATTGTAATCTATGATTTTATTCTTCTCCGTGTAGAATAAATTGTCCATTGGGGTTTAGTATTTTTTTTTTCAAATTTGAAAATGCCCATTTAGGTAACAAACGTGGAAGTTTTGCTCATGTTTATTATCTATAAATAAACGGGACGTTTTCAAATTATAAAAGATAACTCAGACTAGTGGGCAACCTATTCTACACGGAATGAATTTAGCTGAATAAGTACAGTGTGTTTGCAGCAAAATTTACGCATGGTGGTTACGCATGACGCACGTAGTTTTATCTTTGTTTTTTATTTTTGTTTAACACTTAATAAGTAAATGTTCAGTAAAATCTATTTTAATAATGCAACCATAAAAGTTAATGTTTTAAAATCACTAATGCGCTTCGTTAATGTTTATTAGTTTGCAGCTGGTTGCCCAAAGTAGTCAGTCGCCATGACAGTTCAGTGTTTTGTTTATGCGAGTTACAGAAATAAAGAGGTGTTAAAGTGCGTTTAAAGTGCAGCTTTTCAATAAAAAATAAGGTATTTTGCCCGATAATAGCAACGTCGTGTTTGCGTTAATACCAATTAACCAGCAAGTCAAATATCACCCCGAAATCGGGCAATCTCTGACAGCACAGGTGCGATGCCATCTTAGCTGGTACAAACCGTTGCCCCTGAACGGGGGCACTGCTTCTCTCGTGTGACGAGAGTTGCCAACATTCATTAAATCTGAGGAAACCATTCTACCCGAGATAAGTAGAGATTCGAATTACGATATTTCGAAAATCCTACACCGTTAAAACAAAGCTCCACCGTCTCCGAATTGCGCAGCAAAAGTTAATTTAAAAATGAAATGAATACGTACGCCGTTTCGAAAGAATATGAATTATAACTTAATGCCTTAATAAAATTAAGCGCCCGAACGAGTGTACCACTAGAATGTTCGGAAGAAAATCGATAGCAGGCCCTACTTATGGCATAATGTATTTTGCTTATCGCATTTCATTATCACATTCTGTCAGTGTGAAACTTCACAATTACTCATAAATGGAGGCGATAAGAGTCCTCCACGCCAATTCAGTTAACTTTACAGTTAGTTATTAGCGAGTGAGAGAGTCGTAAAAATCAAACACGACACGGAAAAATAAAAGTAGGTGGATATTTCGATGCCATATTCGTCGTAACAACTACATTCTAATTCATACGCTATACACTTAATCAGCAAATGAGCAGAAAAAAAAGGAACAGATAGCGTTAAGGGTTATGCGACGAGAGAGAAAAGCGCTACGAATACAACTGAAATCAGAATATGAATCTGGAGGATTTATTGCCCGGAAAGTCGTAAAAATAACAACTCGACCGAATAAATTATTAGTAATTAAATGAGCGTCTTTGCATCTTGACGTTCAAAAATGTCAACATCACGCGATGTATATCCTCAACGCAATATACAACTTGAAACTAAGCTCAAGATTGAAACAAACTAGTTATTTAATTGCCCGAAAAACCGTCCTGGACTAAGCCATTGGTTTCCGATAATCTATGTCAAAATAAGCATACGCAAACATTTTAACAATAATGATTTTATATCGTTAATACTAATGTAAAACAGTTAAAGCGGTTTTATTCTCTAAACGAAAATCCTTCTTGCATCTGAACTGCATACCTATTGAAACTACCTGAAAAATGCAACAAAAACTTTCCGCAATAGGCAAGTATCTATGTCGTTGACACAACTCAAAACATACAACTCATTGGCACATTGTCAGTTGTTATTCCACTAGAGGCCATAGCGACGTCATTCAGTTTCAGCATATTCCCATGGGTACCGTTATAGTGTTTTCAACTCCCATCGAATTCTAAACCAAAAACATATGCAATTTAGCACGATCCAAATTTACAAAATAGTTATTTAGCCGATTCATATTGACTTCAAAGGTATAATTCTTTAAAAGTTACCATGGATACAAAGTGCGTTTCATACCTGGAAAAACAATTCATCTAATGCTTCATTCCAAAAATTACAGTGCAAATGTTTAACGCATTTATCAAATAGCTTTTGATGTAGGCGACTGACCAACGGTCATTCCTTTCCATCGCCTTTAATCGGAAACATTGAGCACAGGCGGCAACGGTGGGGATGGAGCGTCTATTGGCAAGGGGCACTTCTCACCTAGTTACAATGTATTGCCGGCTTCTTTTTCCTCGCCAATTTTATTTAAAGTTTGCCGACCATCTGTATTGTAAAATAGGGTGCGTAAAAGTAGCCAGAATAGCCAATGGTTCAACTGGCGCTCCATTATATCTATTTTTCTTTACTTCTTACACCCCTCTCGCTCGCCCACACGTATACATTATCCTCGTCCTCCTAAAACTAGCCTATGGGTGATCCGCGAGTCCCACATGCGTGTATACATATTCCCCCATCAGCATTGCGTATCAAGTGCGCATATCCAAAACACAAAGCAAATTCTTAGTCCGTTTCACCTTTTTTATAGACCATCGTAAAGGAAAACGTCAATTTTGACCAGTAATATGGCCCAGCTAGGGCAGTGGTGCAAGGTGTGAAATTGGATCTCTTGACACAACCATATTTCACCCGATGGTATACACACAAGGGCTCGGGGGCAATGAAGCTGAACTCGTGTTAGAGGAAGTCCCCTAACAGATTGCCATTTAACTTCCGTTCTTAGGCACCTCATCCGATGGGCATGGACAGTCAACACGACATGTTATATTTAGTACATTAACACAAGCCGAACTTAGAAAAATATTCAAATGATTCATTTTCAAGTTATCGATAGCGATGTTAAAAATGTAAAATTATAAGTTTTCTGATGATAAGTTACTATATTCGCAAACGTTATTTTGCCATTCGTTCGGGCGGTAACAAATATTCTTCTTAAGGTAAAAAGAAATGACATACGCAATTTATTTTTCAAGCATCATGCTGCGTATGGGTTCAAAACAAAAATAAGTAGAAATATTTAAGATTGCTAAATCGATGCTATTTTAGAATTCTTCTAGCTTTGTCATTTCATTTCCTTTTTTTTTCTTTCTAATAAGTGTGCTTCTTCACTTAATGTTTCCAGAAAGTCGCAATGACACGTGCATAAAATTGTGTTATTAGCATAAAATTATGCTAAACACGTTTTCTAAACAGGCACACTGATAACATAATACTAACATCATGTTCAAACTCAATATTTAAAATTTAAATTGTGTGTGATGAAACGAAAATAAAAAACGAAGATTTTTTTAATAAAATCAAACACTTTCTCATATTAAGTTCAAATATAAGGAAGAGAGAGGTACAGAATATTTTTTAGAAAATGTTTTGGCAATAATGTGATTATAATAATGTTGAGTCTTAATTAAATTAGCAATTATGACTGCAAGCGTTCCGGTAGAGCACATCGAGGGGAAAAAGAACAAATGAAATTGTTAGGCAGTGACAAAATTTGTACAAACGATTTAATGAAGTCAATTTTAATGCGTCGAAGAGCTGGAATTTAAGCATCTTACAGGTTTCAGTTTTCTCGAGTGTTTCTTAGATAATGGCTAGTTGTGTCAGAGCATGTGTTTTGTGAATATATTTACTTATAAAGCTTAGAATTCTTGATCCATCAGATCAGAAGATCTGTGGTTGCCTACATACATAACGAATCGCGTGAATATAATCTACAGGCAAATAGTTTGTAGAAAATTGGATTTGCTCTGTCGCACGCTCAGGAATAAAATATACTGCAGTTCGATCAGAACGCTTTCGATACCCCTAAATATTTTGTTAGCAAAACTTGACCGACATGAATCGTGGCATTAAACATTCCCAGAACCGACTTTAAAATGAAATAAAAAATCGGCCTGTGTCTGGCACCTACATGTGGCAGAATAAGAAATATTTTTTGGCTTCAAAAAGACACAGCCAGCCTGATGGTCGCCCAGTTTGGGAGGTTCTCGCCCTTCTATTCCTGGGTCTCTAGGCCTATAAAACTTTTCTCTGAAACCACAAAAAAATCGCACGCATCCTCGGTACAAAGGCTTGATCGATACGCCAATGATTGAGGCCGCCCTCTACGGCGGAGCGTCGCCTACAATTAACTGTTGGGGAAATATTCACGAGAGACCACGGGCCCCGTATAACTCATTTCTTGCATGCCAATTCCCAAAGTCCCAGATACGGTATGGAAGAGAGAACAACAAGATTAATACTGGTTATTATGCTGGGCACTGCGGTGATGAGCTACACGCGTATACATATTCGCCAGATAAGGATCAATACGAAATACATAGCGAGAGTGAGAGCTAGAGAAACCCTTATATGCCTAATATTGGGAGTGGGGATGAGTGGATAGACGTTCGCATATAGGCGCTGAACCCGGCTATTAAATATACATGGCGTGGGTGGATGTGCATCCATCTCCTATGAAATGACCAAATAGCAAAGAGCGAAAGAGAGAGAGAAAGAGGACGCCTCATAAATAAATAATGAGCGAGCAATTTTAATTTGCATCAATTAATAGCTGGAACAATAATTATATTGAGTGCCGCGCAAGTCTTTACGGGTCAGGGCGTCATTATTCAAACGTGGAGCAGCGCCCAATCATGAGTTCGGGGCACGTAGGCTTGTGTGAGGTCGAAGGTAGGATCCGTTAATAGGTGCTTACTCCAAGTTATCGAACGAAATATTACCTTTACTATAGATATTCACATATTAGTCCTTGTACACAAAGTCCATGTTTTGATTTGCATTACGTGATTCACCATGTCGCCAATTACTCTGACGAATTGATAATATTTGCACTAAATGCAACAAATAAAAAGTATCCATTTTAAAGTGTATGCAAATGATGCTTTTTGGGCCAGTTGACCTCAAGTGTAGGCTACAAAAGATGTTTACGAAACACAGTAAATAAAGAAATATGCTCGGGAAATGGATCCGTTCGTTTTAATACAAAACATCTATTTACAACGCATTTCTTTTGTTTATGTATAAATTAAGAACATTGCACATGCAAATTAATAATGGAGACAATTAAAAAATTTAATGAAATCCACCTTTCAATTTGAAACATGCGTTATACTTTACAAATACTGAAGTTCCAGGTGGGAGAAATTCTCCTGCGTGAAAATACATGTATATTCATTTGTTTTAACTGTCGGCATTGCTATATGGCCGTATTAAGGACACCAATTTGACATCAGAAACTTATCGACAACACTTGTTGCTTCCAACCCCCGGTTAAATTAACAAATATTTAACCGTTAAACCAGCGAGGTTTGTCACACCTATTTAACGGGTAGTTATCTTAAAAAGAGTAAATTGCAAAATCCACTCGCAAACAAACTCCCAACAAAAGGCTAAACCAACTGAAATTTTCTTCCAGCTTCTTTCAGGCTATTCCCCAAAGGGCTTGCTGTTTATGCGCCCCCACTAATAGCCTATAGGCAGCGAGCGCTCCATGCAGTTTAATTCGTTAGCGTATGACGTTGTTGAAAATTTCAGCAAAGGCAGACAGATATTATACTTTATGTAAATACATAATACAAATTAAAGTTTTTTTCCCTGCCAGCCGAAGACGTATAGGCGCATAGATCATGACAGTTTGACATGTAGCCTATAATAACGCGTACCTCGATAACAAACAAACTTGCCATGCGCCAAAGATTGTAATGTGGTTCCGTGCAATTTCGCTGTCACGAAAATATATATTTATACACGCCGAGTTATAGGCATTGACTTTTGGGGATATGATAACGTATACGGGGCACACGGAGCAGATAATAATTCGTTGATGCATTGTACAGAGCCCGGCATATGAAATTGCGTTGTCTAATTAGTTTATATTCCCCGGCGACCCCCATCTCTTTTTTCCAATTTGTCGGATAAGTATGTACAGTTTATCAAATACGATGATGGAGATCTACCACAAGATAGAAAACGGAAAATGTTCATAAACATGAGAGGGCGAGGGGGTGGGGTGGGATGTCTTCAACGTCATTCTTATATTATTATTAGTAGCGGAGGTCTGATTTAGCTCAGCAATTTGAAAAGCTAAAGATAATTAATGCCGATTGAAGAGTGTATGTGTGCAGATGCACCAGCCATGAAGTTTGGAAATACAAGTATTTAGAAAGGAATAAACAACAAACTTTTGTGTATTGCAAGAGAATAAGATAAACGCGATACCCACGCACTTTGGCAAAGAAACTGCGGTAGATGATGAACAAGATTTCAGAGTTTTGTGGTTTTTCTAAGTTTACGGTTTAATTAATGTGTTGGCATCTGGATACTTGACTCAATTTTTATTAGGGTAGAAAAGTTATAATGTGAACCTCTGTCGGCAACTGTAACTACCACGTATATTATATATAACATAGGGTTACAGATATAACGTCAATTTCTTTTAAAAATTACGCATGTTTCCACCAGCCTGGTATCCACACATCAGGTTTTTAAATTTAACACCCTTTACTACATTTTCTATTATAAAATTATCAAAAAAAAAGCAATTTATTGAGACTTCTGACCAATGAAGTTGCTGTTTAACCATGTCTTATGTGAGTTAAATTAACACGAAAATCTACAAAAGGAGAAAGCGCTTAGTTTTTTTTATATGTCAAAACCGATATTTTTAAGACTTTCATTTTATTCATGAATTTATAATAGCGCCATTGCTCAAATAACTATTACTTTTTGTTGTCATTATTGATAAATGCTAGAAGATAAATGCTGAATACATATACATGTACACTGTATCTAGCTCAAGGTTTCATAATTTCATAGTGAGTACAACAGATTTCCTGTTTCGCACACATCGCCAAGTAGCGTGCACTCATTCGAGAACTTTATCGTTTACAGTTAGTGCACACCTGGGCCAGTCAACTTTCCTCTTATTATCGAGAGTTATAAGTCAGCCAGGCACAAAATTTCCAATATTCTGCATATTACAGTCCCTATACGCCATGCATCGCAAACTCAAGACGTACACGAGTGCTCGCGAGCTCTTATTCTGACCAAGATGGCGCAAAAAGTTTAGGGAATAGTAAATGTCACAGCTAAAGAGAATGAAAGACGGTCGTCAATTTCGGAATAGTGGCCCGGGCATCAAAATCCCTTCAAATAAATGGTCAATATTTTCCCATTATGCCCTCCAAACTGCAATTTATAGGCTAAACTTACACTTTCGCCATGCAGGCGTCATGGTTGCGTGATCTGGCGATGGGAATATGGTGGAGGAAAAGGTGCTTTACAAACAGCTCATACCAAATACTCGACCCCCATACACTGAGGATAAAACCGGCATATTGTTTGCTAAAAACGAAACCGAGAAAAGTCTATAAACCCCATGGTGGTTCAAGGAGCCGTCCACAAAGGACGTATATCAAAAAGTCGACTTTTTGAACCCCTACGTCGTTCTAGTCCATTATCATCCTAAACTGAAAACTCCCACACCTCTCCTATTGCGTCCCGACCCATGTAGCACAAATAATCCAGATGGTGTTTGATCATTGGTTTGAATAAAAACGCACATTTCGAATATGAAAAAGAACTAAAAACTGATGCCATAATGTCCCTGATCAATCTAAAATAGTCCTATTTTCTCATGACATTGTGGTTCAGTGCAATGTGTCTGGGCACTTCTCTCTTAAAAGCCCATGATACATGTACGGTGAATAAGAAGACAAGTATTAGCAATATTGTATATTCAGCTTTTTTATAAACTTTTTCAAATGTCAATTCTACCTGTTGAAAATACACCGAGCTTTGTCCCAAATTAGACTGTATATTGCAGCTAAAAGGTAATTTAACGCTCGATACATTCTAAGAATGAAGACACTGATATCCCCTAAATCCAACACTAGTCACGGCCACACCTGCATGATCACACACAAAACATGATTGTGATAAGATGTTCTCAGTATGGTCTTTGCTTTATGGAAAGCCATTATGGAAAATGGGACAAATTCCCCTACAATGCAATGGGATGGCTGTTATATCCCCATCCACATCATGAAAGTGATGTACATCCTGGGTCAAAGGTCGTTGCAGGGCTAATTCTTGCCTTCGGGACAGCTAAACCCATAACTTTTGAACTGAAGCAAAGTGAAAAACGTCAGCTCAGAAGCGAGCGAAAACGTGTTTTTATTCCCCTCTCCGAGGATGCACGTAGAGGCCATTGCAAATCATCCCCCCTACCACCCCCTCGAAATGGGAAGATATGAATTATGGCCCTAGAACTGTGCGATATTAAGGCATGCACAGAGTGTGTTTGAGTTTTTGGGGTTTGCTGCTTCAGCTGTGCTTTTTGCATATGCGATCATCAGCATTACCCCTACCCTCCGCAACGCTCTCATCCGTTTATTTCGTCTCCCAAAGGACCCCTCGCTTCGGCACGGCCCAATTAACAATTCATCAAGCCTAAGACACACGGGTCCCAGGTTTGACATTCATTTTCGTCGCCGCGCAGTAATTCATAAACTTATTGTTGCAGATGAGGCGGATGAACCATGCATGCGTGCACACATACGCCACACGTTTTTAAACGCCATCCATATGGAACGTTTTTACAAGTAAAAGCTGCTTTGGACGTTCACATGCGCTAGATTTTTCTGAATTTTTTTTTAAAATTATCAAAGAAAATTTCCCTAGTGTAGAACACGTAAACTTAAAAACCTGCTAAACTTTCTGTGGGGTAGAGCTGTAAACGTAATTTATGCAATAAGAGCATAGAGCACGGATTTTATAAACTTAAAAACAAATAACAACAAAAGCTGCACTTAAACATCTGTTTTATCGACCTAATTTTTCATGGATAAAGTTACCGTTGGACTATGTCAAAATGGTGACTCTGGAAGCACAGTTAATAATATTTTTTCTTTTTTAGATTACTGACATCAATAGGAAAATTGTGCTTATATTAATGCCTTTGAATTATTCCAAGTTTGATTGCGTTTTAGGTTTTATTCACAAATGCATGCACATACTGTGTTGTATACTTCACATTTTTTAAATTCCACTTCAACTGGAGCTGCTGTAAAATCTATAAATTTCTTAATAAGTCACAAAATATGTTTCACTGTTTTCTAGAAATTCGCAATTAGATTTGGTTGATCTCATCTACAACTAAGTAGCGTAAACCGTGCTTTAATTCACGTGTTCTTGTACTTCCACATCGGTAAACAGATTTGTAATCTTATTTCCTGATAATTATTTGGACATTTCATATTTCCATCGCATTTTGTCTCATAAAAGATAAGACAAAAATATCAGAATCGAGCGCTCAAAATGCAATCTGTTGTCTCAGACAAGCGGCAATCACTGAGAGCATCACTGTTATGCACGTCAGCTAGGTTACGACACCGAAAGGGGATTTTGAGCGATTACCAACAATGCAAAAAAAAACCATTCAGCTTCTCAGATAATTATTATTCATTGCTAAATATTTGTCCAGTTTAGAACTATTCGTCCACTAGGGTCTGAGTTATGGCACCGAAGATGGACATCGGAAGTGTTTTTGAATAAATAAACAGGGCATTTTTTAGTTATACAAAATAATTCAGACCCTAGTGGACAACCAATTCTACACGATTAAAATAAATTTAGCAATTATAACAACAATTTAAAGCAAAAAACGTAATTTTTAGCATGGTGAGCACCCTTTCGAATTTGGCTTAAAACGCATTCGAGCGGATACTCCACGAACCCCTGAATTAACAATACCAAAATTAAGTTTTCCAAACTTTCTCAGCCACTTCATTGTTTGGTCCCGGCGCAATCTCTCAACTTTGGCGCATTATAATTCATTCTTGTCGGTTTATGAAAAAAAAAAAGATGATTACGTAGTGAATCCATGCGCAGTCTTAAGTTTACAGCTCGAAACTTTCAATATGTATGTAAAACAGGTTCGTTGTTGCGTGAATTCTTCGCGAGCAAATCTTGACTGGATGATAATACGCGTGCACTTCCTCCGCCGTGCACCGGATACAATCTTATAATAGCCTAAAAGTGCATACGGCGCTCTTCGCCGAAAAGAAAATTGAAAAACAGTCGTTTCATTAAAAATGTAAAGGCAGCAATGAGAAATGGCAAGATGAAGAGTGTTACGAGGCGCAGAATGGGAAGAAGAAGAAAAAAGCAATATTAGATTTAAGCAATTTATATGCCAGTGAAAAGAGAATGGATTCGGTTATAAGGTCGTCTGCGGGATCCTTACATAGGCACTAAACAAACGCACGAGCAACAAATTGTATGGAAAAATCACTCGGACTCGTTTTTAAGACGCATGTGTAGGCCGCCTTGCACGAAGGGTTACATAAAAGTTGGATAAAAGACGTCGCAAATAAACATATTTCACGTACCACCAAAAGTATAACATTTTATGCGAGAACAGCGAAGTAATTGAGAGAAAACACTGCGCGTGCGTGAGACTCGATGAAATCTTAAACAACAACATTATAGACAGTTCCGATTTTGCAGATAATAAGACAGCCATTTTGATATAACGTCTTCCAAAGCACTTGCAATTTTTGCAATTATGGCTAAGGATTTTGTAAAAGTTGTACAATATATAAACTAACAAAACTGTGCAAATGGCCTTGATTAGTAGATTTCAAAATGACATGCTCAACTTTTTTAAATCATGATTGTTCTAAAAATACATTTATTTCGTTTATTACAGCGTACAAAATTATGAATTATATCAATTGTACAACGGTTGACAAGTTTATCTCATTCTATCATATAAAGTTCGTTCTATTGGGATCATACATTTGAGTTATTTGAGAAAATAACCATTCGTGAAAATTAACTGTATACAAGTACCTTTTCCCCCATAAGGATTTCAAGATTAATTTACGTTTAACAACAACAAAAACATCCACATGTTAATGAATAAATATTTGTTTTCTTATAAATTCAATGTTTTGATTCTCGACTAAACAACCAGCGACTTTACAAATGTTCATGTTCTAATATTAATGGAAGGCATTTTGGATCCATCTAGAATCTAGTACGGTGAGCCAATCATTTATATTTCTTGGTCAAAAAAACAAACGTCTCGTTCGATTAGGCTTATATACAATGCGACATGTATACAAATTACAATTATAAATATTCTGGCAAGAGTAGGTTGTTCCCCAGACACCCATCCTTCAACGTCTATTTCCAGGGTTTCTATATATATCTATAGGTTTATCAGTCCGAAATTCGCCCCAATTTCTCCTCCCCCACGTCCCCTAGTGGCCATATAATCGAGTTGACACTCATGATTCATACAGTTATCCACTTAAATTGTAATAAGTTAAATAAGCATTACTTCACGGAGATTAATGGCCTATCGCTGCGATTTATCTAAATTCGACCTGCAAAAATACCGCGCTGGTAAACAATCGCTACTCCAATCTCATCCCATTACTTTTATGGTTTTTAGCACGAGGTCGAAGTGTGCTTTGTTTGATTTCCAGCACCATTCTATCGGTTGGATCACAGTCCGCAAACCTTTATCAATGACTGATGTCGGATTTTAGCAGCGAATTGCATTATATTAAAATATTTTTTCATATTTAACTGAAGTTAAAAAAGGGCAGTTAGTATAAATATTTCACCGAATTTTTCTTAACTTACCACTCAAATCAACGTGAATTAAATTCTGGTCTATTACGCAGTAGATAATATGCATAATGTTACATCGTAAATATGATTATTTTGATGGAGATTTTTTCACATAGATATAAAAAAGCGAAAAAAAACGTGAATTCCAAGAATTTAATTATTGATTAAAACTAATATCATAATGTGTTTCCCAAATGATTATTAAGGTTTGCATCGTATTCTTACTATGAATTAGGGTACGTTTACTGCCTGTGTAATCCATTTAGAACCAGAAAGGGCCGATATCTCGTCTATTGTTATACAAGCACTAAAACTGTCAAAATGTTGTAAAAGTTACATGTTGTTCTCATTCGATAAAAAAATACAAGAATTGTCTCAACATAGGCAAATTCAACTCATTACACTAACCAGTAATTCTTTCGTTTATGAAGAATGTAAATGTAAAACATGTCCAAAAAGGCTATCTCACTATCACACACCACAGTGCACACACATAATTAAAACTTTCTTAAGAATGAATAAGATGGTCTCACTATTATTGAATTAAAAGGAATTTTGGCTTTATGTATTTACGAATGAATTATGGAAAAATCAAAGTATGGCCGAAAATTGAATGCATAGGCTACAGTAGATGTCATTCCGTTTGTTTTTAGCATATCAGTGTACGCAATGAGACATTTTCTCAACTAAGTTTCCGTGCGTCGTTAAAATAAACAGGTATAAATGCACTGAAAATCGCATGCCTTATTTACGTATTCCACACGTCTAAGGTTTCTCAGAATCTGGCTTGCTCCTCTCCGTACTATCGCTCATGCCTGCGAATGCATCTACAGAAATTTGAAAATATGAACAAAATAAGATCTTTTTCATCTTAATATGTAGGGTTATTTCCAGTGATAGGAGCGATGAAATTTGCGCACATTTCAACAAATTCGTTTAGTATGGATGTCACCCTAGTTCATTTTTGCTATTTCTTATTGAGTTGCCTTCCAGAATAAGAAAAAAAGTGATGATTATGCATATCTTAGCCGCTGCTCGAGCGCCGCATTGAATTATAAGCGGAATTAAAATTTCTATTTTGGACAAGTTCAAATGTACAAAACCAGATTACAGCCCGGGTGATAAAGTTGAATAACATTACCATGTATGGGATTATACATGTATATGCCATAGCTGACCATTTATGAGCCATACATGTATATTGACATCGCCAGACATGGCTACATACAAATATGGCCCCACAATGTATTGTATAACTTCATTAGGAAAAGGCATAGGTTATATGCCTGCATACTTGGCTACATACGGAAAATATTCGATTTTCTACTAAATACTATCTCATTAGTACTCACTTGCCTTGAGCAACTGTAATACATGTTCATGTTAATCTAAATCAAATTATAACTTTGATATAAGTTTGTATTATATATATATATGTAAAACATATGGGTGTACATGAATATGGCCAATAACAATATCTTGTCTAGTATAACCATATGGAATAAGTCATATGTGCATGTATGCAATGTATTTCCGGTTTTTTTACCGCCCTAAAGAGTTCATTCCAGACGTTTCGTAAATTTTAATGCAGGCGTGAGGCATGCCTCCTAGGCGGCCGTGGCAGCACCATGGACATCTTCTGGAGGTGCAAAGCGCTATAGTGTAGTCAGTTTTGGTATTGCGTTTGAGCCCACCGTGTTTCCTGAGCGAGACTTCACCAGCAGAGGCCCCAAGGGGCGTCGTGATTTTAATCCCTGGACCTAACCATTTCGCTGCAACTTTCATGCTCAAATACGTGTGGGTCGCTAACGAATGCGATGGGCGAAAATGAGTTTTCTCGCCCGTTGGCTCCGCCTCGGACATTCGGCCGGGCCAATTCCCCCAAGTCTTTGTGTGCCGACAACTCGTTCATCCTGCGAATCTTCCAATTAGCCTAACGGCGTGTCAAGCTGGAAATTCGGCATGAATTATCGAGCTAATGGCTCCCCGGCGACCCCGCCAGACCCCGAGGGCTACCAACCTGTCACCTGCCCAAATTAGGATAAATTCGCACATCCACCGCCACAGCGTCGCCATTGGCCAAGCGGCCCCACGCACCTAGGGCGAGGGGGAATTCCAATCGCCCGAAGCTCAACCCTTACCCATCCATTTTCATTTCCATGCGCGCATATAGGGCCCCGCAAAACGAAGACAAATTCCACGTTTTTGCGTACGGCATGAACTGCAATCAATGTGAACGAAAAATCTGAATGGGTACTATTAATGTTGCAATGGGTCCCAACAGGGATAAATAATCCAAGTTGCGTGCGTGTGTATGCGCGCATTCATACCCATGCAGGCTGCATGTTTGCACGGGCTCATTTAAAGCGTTAATACCTGAGCGCGGGGGGCACCGGGGGAGTTTTCCGGCCCGAACAAAACCAATTGCGATATTAAGGCCATCATCTGGATATAATTACAACTATCAAAAACAATCCTAACGCGCTGAATTATTTAAAAGCGCTGAAATTGCGCTCGAATAAGACCAACTGGGCCCTTTGCTGCAGAGCAGACGGAATGGGGGAAGAAATGAGAGTTTCAATTACAGTCATAAAAATGGGCCAATTTTTAGTAGTAAATGATGTATTGAGCATATAACTTCAGTGTTCTGCGCTTAACACGATGTCAGCATACCTTAAGACGTTCCTAACGCTATTACACTTGATGATGACAATTTGTAAAAATTAATGAGACGATTCATCGGCCAAAGCACTACATCGTTGTGACATCATAAATGGTTCATTTTAAAATAATAAAAAATGCATGCATGTATATTTGATAAGATTCTTATATCAAAGAACTTTCGATTTTTAATTCCACACCACCATGGCACAGCTGGCGGGCAAATCATTCTACAAGGGGAAAATAATGTCTTCGTTGATATTTATTTCTTACGACAAAAATAATTTAAAAATAATCATTAAGAATCATAAAGAAACTATGTTTGAAACATCTACCTATCTAAACTATGTTAAAAACATTAAAAGAATATAAAATGTTCTGAAACAAAATATATTTTAAGCATTGAATTAGATGTAGGCTACGTGGATATCGAGTGTTTATTATCTGCAATTGCGAAATCCAATTCTTGTTAATAAAATGGCTATAAGTGAACTGTTATGGTTATAGGATAATAGAGGATTTCGAAAACTTAACTGGAACACAATTTCATGTTTCAAGACATTTAATACGGGTAAAATTGAAAGCTTGATGTAAAATTCAGTAAACATGCTTATGCCGAATGCTTTCATAAAAACAAACAATTACCGTAAAGGACCCCTTTGCATTAGTTATATATAGATTTATTATTCTGAAATTATCCATTTTATTAAATACAAAAATAAATAGAACAACACAGTGGATCGTCATCTGCGTTACTTCATTTCATTTCTATACTCATTAAGTTAAACAACCACGTAAAAAATTTGCTTTTGTTTTTAAAACATTTAGATCATATTTCTTACAATAGACAATGTTTTTTTTTAAAACCAGATCAAAAACGAATTGATTACGGAATTACCAACAAGTAATGTTAGATTTTATAGAAGATTTACAAATTTCAAATGTTCAACCAATTATTATACATTCGACAGTAATTACATTGTGAATTGTGTGAAATTTATGCTTCGTAACAAAACTGGTCCAATGCACATGTACAAGTTATCTATAACTAAACATACATTGCAATACCGTTCATTTCAAGTAAGAAAATTCACATATTTTAAGTTGTTATTCGCTCTTATAGTACCATATAAAAAAATCAATTTAAGTAAGTTTGAATATATCCTTCTTGAGTGGAAACTTATGAGCTTATCTACAAACAGACGCTACCAAAGGGGACAGCACATTTACAACAAAAAGCATATTTAATTGTTGAAACATCCTTTTCTCCTAAATGCTTTACTCCAAAGTTCTCTCAATCGACATTTCCAGAGCATTTGAGACGACATTTGAGCGATAGCTTTTTACTAGTATTTCAAATAAGAAATGGGGCCAGATATGGCTGGTATGCGTTTAGCCTATGGCTGACATGTGTTCACGTTGACGCCGTATCAGTTTAAAATAGGTTTAAACTGAGTCTTTCCTCAAAGTAATTTGACAAAAAGAATACAAATGATACATAAGCGAAAGCAAATCCGTCAGAATAAATAAATGCCTTTAGAGAATGTACGGAGGGGCCAAAATACAATGTACGACAGCCAGCATTCGGTTGGCATTCTACGAAGCTAGGGCTTTTCGAAACCTCAATTCGCATTTGAAGATTCCATCTACATGAAATACACTATAAGCGCAATAATATATTTTGTCACTAACATGCATACATGCTGGCTTTTGCACTCGATCATCCCATTTGCCTCAAATGCTATCTATTTGAGGCGGATTGACAGAAAAAAGGACAGTTTATTCCACAAAAATGTCCACGCAAATGCACTTCGCTGTTTTTTTCTGTCAAGATTTCTGCTTTCGTAGCCACAAGGCACTTTCAAGTGAAATTAAATTACAGGAGAAGGAAAGGAAAAAGCATTAATTACCAGCTTCGTTCTATAATACTATATGCGCTGCAGATTAAATAATGCTCAGTTCTGGACAAACGCATGCTACAAATACCCATTTATTTGCATAAGTCGCATACGATTCAAAATAGAATAATTGGTTTATAAATCTAGCTAACCATATAAGAGCTTAACTAGACTCCTTTCGTTCGCATGTCACTGCATTATGCAAGGTCGTATTGAATGTTTCGGCCAGTTTTAAATTTTTCATGCATAGAAAACATCACTAAATTCCATTACTAATGCGTTTTGCAGATATTTTTTTACGTTAGGTAAGTTAACGAAAACTTACAAATGAACAAGGACTTTCTAATGAGTTGTATTGTTCATGGTTTAATACTGCAACCTAAGGCTAACGTAAGGCGCTGCCACCAGGAACCTCCTGGTGGTAGCTGGGTAATATCTTGTCTATATACCCCGATATTTACAGTCCCCGTTTTAGCTTAATTTTACACATTTATTCTCCATTGATTTGTGTTGTATGTTGTTGTATTTTCTACTTTTTATAGTACCTATTTAATTTTGTATATTTATTCTATTCTATATGTATATATTTATACTGTCAATATTTACAATGAACTGTACACCATACGGGCCGAGTCTCTGCGTTGCATTAAATTTGTGTGCGTACTGAAATTTTATTTAGTGCGAGTGTGACAATCACGTTTTTTGTCATGTTTTGAACATCACAAAACGCACTAGGCAGCTGATGACCCAGTTGATTAACTGCACTGCAACACACTTGCGCTATTATGGTTTGCCAAACCACAGTGACGCTTGCTAGATTGACTCACCTAACGTACTTTGACAAACCGTAACGATTATCACAATAAACTTGAAGTATATTACGTCAAAACGAGTATCATCTACAGTTGAGAAGGTCTTAGATTTGTCCTAATATACCGATCCTTCCTTCGTCTTTCCTTCATCGCATTCCGTTAGGTTTATTTGAATATCGCATAATTTTCTGTACATTAAGCTAAATATTGCGCATTCAGTATTTTAATAACTGACTGTCGTTGACAATTCAATCCAATCTAATAAGAGAATTTAGAGCAAATTTATCATTTTTTTGTTTATAATAATAATAATAATAGCGTATTGCAAAAAAATATATAAATATTTTAATAAAACGATTATAGCCATTAAATTTATTTTTCCTCGTGTGGAATAGTCATCGGCCTCTGCCTTACTTATTTTGTATAAATTATAAATGCCAAGTTAAATTAAGAAATTAAAAAATTCAATTCAAGCTTAAATTGCGTGGTGATCGAAGCGTGGTGATGGAACTTAAGATATGCGCATGTTTATTTTTATAAAATAAAAATGACGATATAAATACGTTTTAAAATCAGGTGCAAAGCAAGATGTAATCTTCTTATTGTGATGAATCTTAAAAGCATGAAACTCATTTTTTAACATTTTTGCTGCGTTGGGAAAAAAAGTTTAAACTGAAAGTTATTGCTAATGCAGAGGCATAAATGTCAAAAACGTAAGTGCATTCTAGATTCAAGTAAGAGTACGTTTTCCAAAATGTCACCCTTAAAACTAGGGAACACGACTTATAATCAAGGGCGACATTTGTCGAATAGATACGGTAATTAAAAACCAAAAAAACATGATTTATTAAACAATGTTTGGTAGCAAATGGCCTTTTACTTAGTTTTAATGTCACATTCTCTGCAACACTGCCCATTCAAAACCTGCTTTCAAAATATGACCCATGCAGGCCCCATGCATCAGGCTCGGGAAGCGCAGCATCCAAATCTCGATCCGGCAATCGGCCCCGTGCACCTCGCCGGCCCCGTTTCGACTAATTACTATTTATGAACACATCACGAGAGAGATTAAAACATAAAACCAATTACTGTCAGGCGCAAAGCAGTGGGCCAAGGAGCCGGCAAGAAGATGACGGCCGATAAGAGAATTATGATTTCTTATTAGCTTCTCCCCGAAGTTTCCCGGGGGGCCCTCCGACAGGGGAACGCGGAAAGTGAAAACTCAATTAAAGAAACGTCAAAACGCGAAACCGGATGATGGATTGAATAAAATAGAGGGCCAGAAGGTTAAATCGAAACGCGCAACTTTCTATTAGGCGTCTTATTGCATTTTCCTGAGCGAGGATCCCCTACACACCCCTCACTCACCCCCATCCTTCCGACAAATTGCGAAGCAAAGGGACGAAGCGCCGTAGCCACCCCGCGGGTGCCATATGCAAATCACACAAACTAGGCGCCGAATTTTGCATCAGCAGAGTGGCGAAGACGAGTGACCAACGCGAGGTCACCAGGTCACAACCTCTCCCATCCGCACCCACGGCTGACCAGCTCTTTAAGCATTCGCCGCCAATCGCCACTGGCCACAGTCTATTGACTCGTAATGACCCTTGTGGATAGAAATGTTTAAGGAAAACGGCGAGGCGCACAAAGTAAAAGGCGGATGGAAATGGATTATTGACCGCAACAAAATAGAGGCACAGTGCGCCGCACATATGCTGTTTCCGATCGGTCGACTTGCACGTGGACGGAGACGGAAAACATGGACGATCCATTTGGCTCCGTTTCGTTTTGTGCCGCAATTATGGAATTTGTGTTTGGGCACAAACTGAATGCAACAACTTCTGGACCTGCTTGTGATCAATGCTGCACTTGCGAGCAAAGAAACTGGTCCACATTAAAGGTAGTAAAAGTTATTTTGTTCAGTATGTAGATATCCAATTTAAAATCAGAATAACTCGTTTTGTAAACAATGCGTCTAATTTGACTAAAATTTCTCATCAGTTTTCTAGGTAAAAAGCCTTAGAAAAACAGCTTAATTTGTTCGAAGCACGATACATTTTCTGAACAATAGGTGTGAATTTGTGCATTGAATTTTCAGGTTGATCTTCTATTGAGTTTCGTCAATTAAGGTGCAAGTGAAAGTGATTCAACTTGTTTGCAAGC
Organism: Rossiulus vilnensis; assembly: GCA_034700785.1. Lineage (NCBI taxonomy): Eukaryota > Metazoa > Arthropoda > Diplopoda > Julida > Julidae > Rossiulus > Rossiulus vilnensis. Next base: position 6,548 of record JAQIXS010001602.1, on the reverse strand, counting down.
TATTTCTATTATAAATTGGATATCTAAATGTGCTTGCTGAACAAAATGCATGTATTTTTAATACCTTATGGTGAAACAGCTTCTTTGCTCGCAAGTTTAGTTGAATGTGACCTCGATGTGGTGCCGTGTTTATGTCATCGCATTGAGGTAATTGAAAACTGACGCTGGAAAAATCAATGCCGTTTAATTTTATTAAATAATTTACACCATACAAAAAAAACCCCGCAGAAAACGACAAACAAAAGTTTTATTCAGAAACGTGTAACGCTTTTTGGTAATTTAGAAGTTTTATGAAACCAGTAATTGTAGCTTTTTCCAACAAAATATTTGCTTTCGGGTGTAAAGTATTGCATAGTAAACGCGTTCCATCAATTTCTTAAGCACTAGTTTGTTCTCATCTTCTTGCGGTGATATCACGGGTTATAATAACACTTTCGATTTCCGTATTGTTTACATGCCCGTTTCACACGATTGCATGCAAGCGCAGTTTTATAGAGCCCCATGATATTCGTACATGCATTTCCCACTGCCTTTAATGTGGATACCATCGTTTAGCAACAACTTGATTTTTTTCCGTCCTCATCTTCCGTTTTAATAAAATAATTTTTCGCTTCGTTTAAATTCTTTTCTTAATTACAATATGCTTATTTTTAACAATAAATGGCAGGATACGAAATAAAAAACAACGTCAATATAAATAAGTTAAAAGCTATCTACATGTAGTCATTGAACATTTGATAAGGCAACCTAGCACTAAATATATGCTATCAGTGATTGCTTATAATCAGGGGCATAATTTTCAAGATATTAGCCATTGCGAATTTGTGAAACATTTTGCTAAATGAAATAATACTTATTCCAAGCTAGATACACGCTTTAGTCTTAATTGGACAATTAAAGTGCATAATTGTGGTGGCAGTCACTAAACTTCCATCGTGAAATGATTGCGATCTTTTTGCTACTCCAAGTTCCGAATGCATGCAAATGTAAACCGCTGTATTACATTTTTCTTTATTACCTTCAAATACTCCTGTCCGCTGCATTCTGTGCGCTAACTATTATCCAATAAATGCAGTGCATCGTTCAGATAACAGCGCTGACGATGTAATGCCGCAGGTTAAAGATATTATTCAGAAAATGTATTAGCAAAATGATTTCAGCCACTACAGTTACAAGTTTACGAAATAGCAACTAACAGGAAAATCTTCCATTCCCAGCACTTCCGTAGAACTTCTTACACTCGGTAGATTGATTATTGCAAACAAACTGTCATAAATCTTCTTCTATAGAATCCTGGCAGTATTTTACACATATGCCACGTTCGATTGAAGCCTACTACATACCGTACACATGCACGTACATGTATATAGGAAATGTGTATATATATATATAAATATCGGAGATAGTGACACTGCACGCGCAGCTAGTTTATCATTGGGATGTATTGGAAGGCCGCGAGTCTAATCATACTGTTATTAGATTGGACATGAGGGTCAGTCATGAATCACCCTGAGGGCAACCCACAGGTGACAACAAGGATTAATGGAGTGTCCGCTACCGTACACCAGGCCTATAAGTCAAACCGAAATTTGTCAAGAACGAGGAATGTCAAATGCGATGGAGATATACGATGCCCCAACTTATACTTATTATAAGTCGAACTATACGGCGATTATAAAAGTCTACCTAAGCACATTCCTGTAAGCTTATTCCTGTTTTAGTGCAAATATGTTTAAAATGTTAACACTATTTTAAATATGATTTTGCAGTTTTTCTTTTGATGCACCTTTCTTTCTTCTATGTCAAAGTTAATTCAAAATAAATGCGTAAAAAGCTATTTTTTTGACATATTAAATTGTAAATCGTTGTGAAATTACGATAACTCTGTTTCAGTAATGATATTTTCTTTGTGTGGTAACGTACTGAATAATGTCAACATATGTTAAAATAGGCTACACAAGTTTCAAGTAAAACTTATCTATGGAAATAATGTGCACGGTTTACAGGGTGAATAATATGCACGTATATGGTAGTCGCCTATATAGGCTTTTACCAATTTAAAATGTTCCTTCAAGTCACTGGTACTGATCGTGTAGTGAGTTCAGTGGAATATAAAATCAGCTACTTCTTCGTCAAATCTGTACTAATTCCCAAGTGAAATCTACATCCCTCCCACGAAATTGGTTCATTAACATAATTTGCATAACAATGATAATCAAATTAGGAACATGCCTATCGACTTGTAAGATAGAGGTAAGCCCGTGTCTAAAGCCTCGGAATTGCATAAAATGATTTTAAGGATGGATTATTTTGAAGAAATGTAACACTTCCGATTTTACAGGGTGAATGGAAAGAGAATTTCTCCGAATAATTGCACCACAGGGTAATCATAAAAATGCAGAAAATCATGACTAGGGTAAATTATTCGCTATAATTAGAGGCAACTTTGTTTTAATAAAGAAAATTGGACTTTTCGAACGTTGAGTTCTGACAAACTGTATATCGTGTACGAGTGACTGGTAGTCTGATAGCCATCTCGTATATGATGGAAGTTGAATGTCAGCTTTTTTTTTGTAAAACTAAAAATACTTGAGTTACAGTATAGATTTTGTTTTAATACGCGTGGTTCACTATTTACATTATTTTTTAAGGTTAAATTCAAAACTAAGATTCAAAAGTTAAATTAGATTTATTTGCTTATTTTTTGCTTTTTTACATACGTTTTGTTGCTTGTACAATGTAAGTTGTGATTTATAAAATACAGTAGCCTTATTATATAGCGACTTGTTCAGAGCGTTACATTCTAATTTAATATAAGATTGTATAAGTTACATTACTCTGTTACTTTCATGGGACAGAAGTTTGCCTAAAGTTTACCTATGCCCAGAAAATAAATTTACTTCATTTTTAAACGCAAAGCACAAAGTTAAACCAGAGATCATCTGCTTTCACTGCGAAACATTTGATTAAATTCGCTTTATGATGGGCCCGCAGGCTTCCAATTAGGGACTAATTTTTATTTCAGTTTTCTTATACGTGTAAGACGCATCAGCCTACAAATTGGACGACACTGCATATCCCCCACCACACATCTTTTCCCATATTGATACTATATTTTACGGCATCGCATAAATTTCACGCATTAAGGCGCTCGCAAAATCGATAAGTTTTTTCGCTCACGTAATTTGCATAACACGCATAAGTTAACCATTAAGAAAAAAAACTGGCACATTTTTGGGTCAGAACACTTCCATGCAGATCCATTATACGCATCGTTAAAGATGAGCCTAATTAGGAGGCAAATGATGGTCGCTCGTGCAACACTATCATCTTCCTAGCAAAAAAAATTCATGTTTACTAATTGCAGCTGAAAATAACAATTTAACGTTCATACCATATAAAAGATATGCGTACACCTACTTTGAAAGACCAAAACAAAGAATTAGGTAAGTAAGAAACAAGAACTAATTAATCCAAAAAAAGTAGTTAACCTTAGGTTTACCGAAAATTAAACAACGGCCTCAATGACTCACAATATTAATCAGTGATTAGCGGAAGTTTGATGCAACTGGCGATTAAACTTTATTGCCGAGATCCAATGTACTACATAACTGATCAAGTATGCATTGATAACTAGTCACTCTGATTAACACACTAATCACGTCACGGATTGCCATGGAGACTAAAGAAGGTTGTTGGGGGACTGCACATATCATGAACGACCCCCGCACTCTCGCCTTTGACTTTGCCTCTTACAGTAAACGCCAAATGACCAATCCTAAAACTGTCGCAAAATGGTAAAGAACATCTGAAAAACTGGCAAAGGGACGTCGAGGGAAACATTCAAAAGGCGTCGCTCAGATGCACTTATTAAAATTGCGCTGAAACGATAAAATAAAAGGCATGCAGCTAGAATTTAAGGCTATAAGGGGACATCGTAAACGGACTGGACAACGGACAAAATGACCAAAACCGACGCCACCGAGATCAAGCTGCAAGGTTTCAGAATTTCAAAACAAAAATAAACTGTTAAATGAGTCTGATTGTTAACTGGAAAGGGAACGGCTATGCTACACATTATACAAAATCCCAGCTCCTTACAGGTGTTCTACGAACGTTTGCATCACAAATACATGATATACTTGTATACTTTTGTGGCAACTATAAATTTAAAAAAATTATAAAATCCTAAAATGAAGAAATCGCACGATTCGCGCGTATAACCTTCAAGCCAATGATGTATCAACTTATTCAGAAAAATAGTTTGGTAACATTTATACAGTGTACTTAAACACTATCCTTAATGTTCAGTCAAAATGTTTTAGCTGCTAAGACATTCATTAACAGTAAGTGGAATACTATACAATAACATGTAGCTGCCATACACGCTTTTTGTTTAAATCAGAATTTTTGTAAATAAACTTCACATTGTAAATTCTTTCAAAGGCAGTTTACTGTTTGAAAATGGACAAACACTCTTCTTCATCTTCTGAAGGGAGCATGCGCTACATTGAAACAAATTCAAAGAATATGAGCCGACTCACTTTTTATTTGTTAGGCTAAACATTTTATAACAAGCTCAACCTTCATTATTTGCCCTACAACCGCAAAACGCCTTTCAAGCGGCCTTTTCGCAAGGGTTAAACAAAGGGCCTCTCACGTTGGGATTCCGCTCGTTTGTCAAGGTGTACCCCAAACAAGCGCGCTGTGGGGCCTCCCCCTCCCCGCGCCCCTCCCTCAGCGCCCCCCAATCCCCCAACTCCCAAACTAAATTATTGCCGCAATTTAAGTTTGACTGGAAACTGCATCACATTTGTTTTTCCTATCAAAACCCCTTGGTAAATTATTCCCAGGCGAACCACTAGGCCGCGCTATGACAAATACAGACCTGCCGAAATGGGTCGATTCAGGAAAAGCGTGGGGATATGGCGGAGGAGAGGAGCAGCAGAAAAAAAGAGGAGATGATGGAGTGAAGCGAGAGGAAGAGTGAAGAGGGGGGTGGGAATTGGGGGGGGGGGGTGAAAAAGAAGAAGATGGGGCAAATGGAGATCGGCGTGGGGTTATGTACATGGGCGTGGAGGCAACGCGTATAAAATGGGAATGAAAGTAGAAGGGATGAATACATTAGCATACATGATTTGGCTCACAGAGTGGTATAGGGGCGCGCTCATCAATAAAAGTCGACACCCCACGCTACAGGATCATCAAATAAAGCGAAGATTTCAACGAGAGCCTCGAACCCAAGACATCTTTTTGTCGAAGCAGCTGAGAAAAAAAATCCGGGTCTTCGCGAGTTAATCTTCATTAGACCAGTGCGCATCGTTAATTTGGCGGGTGTAAAAGGGGCGAGAGGGTTAATATTTACGACTTAATGCTTAAGAGGTGTATGGTGCGAGGAGTGTGGGGGAGGGGAATCGACGCAAATTAAACAAAAAAGACGCTGATGAATTTCAACGGATGAGATGCGATTTTCCATAAAAAGACGGAGATGACATGTCTTAGTATGGCGATTAATTTCCACTGTTTTAACGCAGCTACATGCTGAAAGAACGATTCCAAGCAGGCCTGATTCCAAGAGGTGTGTGCAAAAAGATTGAAATCAAACTAAACGTTAACACTAAATTCCGGGAATTATTAATACTCCATACACGTTGTTTTAAACAATCTGTAGAGCGTCAATCAGCGTAGTAGAACTTAAAAATCGCAGTATTATACATGACTTTTTTCCTTAGTGATACCCCTGAATGGACAGTATCTTATAAACACAAAATCATTGAGCGATATTAAAGCCATTACCTGTAATATTAAATATTCATGAGGATGTAGTTCGTATAGTTTAAAATTCTTTAGTTTGTTAATAATAAAAATACAAATTTGTCAAATGTCCACACAAAAATCTATCGACTGTAACACTTTTTAGGAGTTAAACTCAAATAATTTCTTTTCAGTGGTGTTATTTGGATTTCAATCCTTCGAGAGCTCATGATTCTGAAATGTGTTAGGTTTTTTGCAAGTCGCATACTTTTTTCGACAAATGCAAAGGCGTTTAAATGGTTACTTCACTGCATGACACAGTTATGCTAACGGTGATTGCTGACCTATTGGGACGGGTAAAAGTTTACTTTGGCAAGCGATCCAGTCTATACCGTCTTGCATAAAAAAGCAGCTGTGGTTTACTAATCTTCTCAGATATTGTCATGAATATCGCCGTTATATTTCCGCAATAATTCCATGCCTATATAAGTAAGATAAGGTTGATAATCTTGGGAAGTGTGGCGGTCAACCCTATCTTACCTATATAGGCGTGGTATAGTAGTGAAAATATTAAGACAATATTCATGACAATATCAGTTAAAACTAGTGCTGTGCTTTTCGAATATCAAATATCGAATGTTCGAATATATTCGAATATTCGAACAGGGATTTTGGAGAAATTTCGAATATTCGAATATGGCAAAAATTTTGTTTCCTTTTTCGAACATATTCGAATATCTTTGAAAATTTTCGAACATATTCGAATATTCGAAAATTAAATTTTGAAATTAAAA